>JANIVK010000194.1:0-11804 GCA_030555795.1 Entelexis sorbosivorans | reverse complement strand
CGGCTCCAAACAGGAGCAGACCCAGCGGGTCCAGAATGAGCGCCGGTAGGATGAGCCACAGCCGCGTCTCGGCCTCTCGGAGGCCGTTGTTGCGCCGCGCCGCCCACTTCACATACCAGTCAGCGGCCCATGTCGAGTACACGGCGCCAATGGCCGACCCAATGAGGTTCGGAATCATCATCAGGGACAGCGCGCCACTCCCATAGTTCCAGGGTGCCTTGATCCAGTACTCGTTCTGCACGTTCTTGAAGATAGTAATGAGCCCGATCTGCATCGACCACTGCAGGCCCGAGAAGACGACCGGCGGGAACGTGAACACCTGCAGCAAGAGCAAGACTCGCTTAAAGTACTGCGTGAATCCCGTGCCACGGATGTTCTTGGCCGGCGTTATCACTTGAATGAACTGCCAATAAGTCTTCGGCTTGTCTGCCGTCAGACTCTCGAGGTCACGGCCAGCAGCGGCGTCCTCCGCTGAGTAGTCGCTCGGTGCCGGAGGCGATGGCGAGACGATGCGTGTGCCAGCTTCGGGACTGACCGCCTTGGGCGCGTCATAGGCCTTGGCGTCGTGCTTGGCCTTATCGTGCTCGATCAGGCCGCCCGGGCTGGCGTCGACACCTTCAATCACGGTGCCGTGCGCATGCGCAGCGACCTGCTCTTCGTAGATATGGCGCTCGAAGTTCGTCTCTAGCAGGCCGAAGGCCACAATCACCGTGAGCACGCAGGAGAAAATAAGGCCCATGTAGCCCACCCAGTGCCAGCCGAGGTCCTGAGAAATATAGCCCTCGATGAGCGGGCCCGTGAAGGTGGCGACGGACGTGGTCAGGACAAAGACGCCAATGACGTCGTTCATTTGGTGGTGGAAGCAGATCTGGGCGAAGGCGACGAGCGCAACGCTTTCGCCGACGGACGTCGCCGCGCCAACAAAAAACTGCGACGCGAGAAGCATGCCCTGCGAGCTGACGCTCGAGTAAAGCGCATTGCCGATAACGCTGAAGAGGCAGCTCACAATAAAGCTGATGCGGATTCCGTACAGATATGCGGACGGCGCATTAAGCAGCGACCAACCGCCGAGCCCGGCGAAAAGAAGCCCCGAGGCCGTGTTGAACGAGTTCAGGTTCAGCGACGGATACGTCTTCGTGATGCCCTCGACGGCCGAGTACGTCGACCCGGCCATGGCGCAGGTCACGCCGCGCAGGAACATGATCACTGCCAGCTGCACGAATTTGCGCCACTTCGGCCAGTTCAGCGGGTCGCGCGGTGAGTCCGTGGGCTGTGGCACGAGCACGATGTCGCCGTCCCGCTTGAGCTCGTCTGCGTCATCGTAGTGCTGCACGAATATATAGTCCGAGCCCGGAATGTAGTCTGGGTCGCCGTTGAAAATCATTGGCAAATGCGCTATATGCCGTCAGGCCTTGGCGCGCGAAGTCACCCACCTAAATAGACTCAGGCGCGAGCCGTCTGCGCACGGTGACCGCCTGCATTCAGCTTACGTGGCCCGCAGGTGGCCGCTGCGATCCGCATCGCGTGGGATCGAGCTGATAATGCATGTCAGCCGCGCCGTAGAATTCGCGTTGGGGCCGCCATTGCAGCGGAGTGAGCTGTAATACGGTGACCAATTAATACCAACCAATTCTGGAAACAGCCTGCTTCATTTACAACCAAAATCCGGCCTGCTCGTCGGCGCAATGGTGCGCAATATCGCTAAGTCCGAGATAAGGCCCCAGATAACGGATAGAGTCAGGGTACGGGCCGGAGCACGCGTATCTTTACCGTTTTGTAGATCGCGGAGACGCCAGCGCTCAAGGCGTGCGCTCGGCGTGCCGGGAAATCACTATCAAGCCGGATAAACTGCCCGCTATCCAATGATTGAGACGGTAATGGACCCCGCGTTGCACTGCGCGCTTTTCGTAGGTGGGGCTGAGCTGCTGATCCTCAAACCACATAGTCTTCCACGCGCACGTGCTTAGGTCAATACTTAGGTTCGTGCGCTTGGTCATAAGACCGTTGACAGCCATGTGACGGACAGCGATTGTCAAAGAAAGTACGCGCAGTCTGCTGCTGCCAATGACCACACTCGTTTATATTCGGGTCCCGAGACCTAGCACCTTTGGCCGTGCGCAAACAACACGCGAAGCGCGCTTCTCTTAAGTACGAGCATCGAGGCCCGCCGTGCGCACCACATGACTTATAAGCTATGCGGCCACGAGTCGAGGCTGCTTGCACGTAACAGACGGGGTTGTGAATAGCCAACAAAACTACGAACAAAGGTGCACTCTGGATGTCCAGGCGGCGCGCAGTGCCAACATTGCCTACGTCGCGATACTACGCGGTACTGGCAGGCCCGAATGGGAATAGGGTACGGGATCTCAAAGTAAAGGACGCAACTACGCGTTTTAGGCGACGCGACCAGCCAGGACCCAGGACCACGAGCACGAACGTCATGTCACAGCCCGTTGCGTCTCCATCCGAGCACGCGGATCAACAGGCCAAGCGGGCGGCCGACGTTCCCGACGATGACACAAGCCCTGCGAAGCGAATAAAGCAGACGCGCGAGGAGTACCTGGCGGCGCGTCGGGCAGAGAAGGAGCAGCGCGAAGCCGAGCGCCGCGCCGAGAAGGAGCAGCGCGAGACCGAGAAGCGACTCGAGAAGGAGCGCAAGGAGGCGGAGCGCAAGGCTGAGAAGGAGAAGAAGGAGGCCGAGCGCCGGCTAGAGAAGGAGCGCAAGGAGGCCGAAAAGGCGGCCGAAAAGGAGCGCAAAGAGGCCGAGAAGGCGGCCGAAAGGGAGCGCAAAGAGGCCGAGAAGCTGGCCGAGAAAGAGCGCAAGGAGGCCGAGCGGCGGGCCGAGAAACAACGCAAGCTGAAGGCGCAGCCACGCATCAATCTGTTTTTCAAGACTTCCGAGCCGACGAAGCCCGAGGCGCACGCCGTGGCCGTGCCCGAGCGTGCAGTGGACCCCGACGCGAGCGAGGACTACCGCACGCAGATCTTGCCGTTCCACACGAAGCTCGACGGCCAGCTTTTTGACAGCGTGTGCAACTACGAGCCGAAGCAGGACGAACCGGGCCAGAATCCTGTGGAATGGCTACAGTCGCTGGCGCCACCGCCGGCCGCGAAGTACCTTAGTACCCTGCAGTTCCGCAGCCAGCTCGCCTTGGCCCAGGAGTCGGCGCAGGTCGCCACGCTGCTCGCGCAGCTGCACATGCGGCGCCTGCAGTTCAGCCAGCTCAGCGGCCGCCACATCGAGAACAGCAAGCTGCCCGTGAACGAGGAGTTTCGGCCGCCGTACGTGGGCACGACGCGCGACCTCGACGCCGGCGCCATAGCCTTGCTCGCTGTTGACCCGTACCGTACCGATCTGGACGCGGCGCTGAACTACGAGTACGACAGCGAAGCCGAGTGGGACCGCGAGGACGGCGACGACTTGCGCGACGAGGACGGCGACGACAGCGACGAAGACATCGACGACAGCGAAGAGATGACCGGGTTCCTGTCCACGGACGAGGACGACGCGAACACAACGAACCGGCAGAACTTTGTGGGGCCCCTTACGCCCGTCGTCGTCTGGGGCCAGGAAGACTTGGCACGCTACTCCGTTGAGTGGCTGGCTCCGCTGCCGCTGGACGCGATGAACCCGTTTGGCGACGCTGCGGCGCAAAAAGTACCGGGTGCTGGCGCGGGCGCTGGCGCCGGTGCCGGCGCGTCTGACGCGGCCCGGGCAAGCGACGCATCACCGCAGGAGATTGTGAGCAGCATCACGGCCAAGGTCGGATTCGACTCGCTGAAGCAGTGCATGCTGCTCGTGAACGGCAACCAGGCCAACAAAACGCTACTCATTGAGCTCATGAAGCAGCAGCTGCCGTCCGCTACTGAGAAGGAGGTGCGCAGCGTGCTCGATAAGTGCGCCGAGCGCATTGGCAAGAAGAAGGCCGAGAAGCGCTGGGTCGTGCGGTCGGACGCCTGCAGCATATTCGGCATCGAGTGCGCAGCGGCCGCCGCCCCGGCCGCGCAGTCTAGCCTGCTGCAGCATAATCTGTCAAGACCGAGTCCGGGGCCGCCAATGTCACAACCCGAGCTGTCGCCGTCCGGTGCATCATCGCAGTCGAGTGTACCATGATAGGCGGCACCGGCCCCCGACCAGCTTCCGCATACATTCAGATATTATCGCATTTTAAAATAAAAAGACTTTTTTTCTATAATATGAGTATCACTGGCTTTCGACTTGTACCACTAAGTCACTAAAGTAGCCAGCATAGGCGGCATTGGCTGAGTAAATCGCTATTCCCAAAGCGTCGAGCATGAAGCGCGCGCGACGCGTCTCTTATGTAATTAGTGCAGGGGGTTCAGAAATCGAGACGAAACGCCTCGGCTCGGCCTGGTGTTTTCCCCCCGAGCTGCCAAGTCTGCATGCGCCGCAGCCTACACTAGGATACTCTAGGCTACTATAGACTACTACGACTCCACCAAATACACATAATACCTTACAGACTCGTGGCACACGGGTCTGTGGCGAGCAGCCTGTCAACGCACAAAACCCTTGCCACTAATTAAATCGCATCTCCTTGGGCACCACCACCCTAAACACACGCTAAGACCTAAACCACCGAAATATACCATACCCGTACACAACAGGCAGCGTGCGTGCAGTGTTCGCCCGTCCCCCCCCACCCGTGCACGAGACCCCGAGCCTGCTCTAATCTGGACACGCACCGATGTCGTCTCCACCAGAACCGCGGAGCGACATGAGCTCGCCCGTTTTCGTGGCGTCGTCCCCGTCGCCCGCCCCCGAGGACGAGGCGCTTTTCGTCGCGTCGAGCCCACCGCAGGCCGACTCGCTGCCGCGCGGCTTCGGCCAGATGCCGCCGGACTCCTCGCCCATTGCGTTTGCCTCGTCGCCGCTGCCGATGCCCTCGTCGGCGCTGAGCAGCACGCTGCAGAGCGACCGCGACTCGATCCGCGCCAGCGGCCGCGGCCGCCATGTGCGCGGCGAGTTCGCCGCGAGCTCCGACCCGCTGTCGGGCCCGACAAGCGAGCCCGGCAGCGAGCCGACGCGCGTTATTTGGGGCACAAACGTGTCGATCAATGAGACGATCGACAGCTTCAAGCGGTTTTTGACCGGGTTCAAGATTCGCTACCGCATGGCGTTCGACAACCTGCCGCTACAGGCGGGCGAGGGCGAGGAGACGGCCTACATGGACATGCTCGCCGAGATGCGGCAGCTCGGCACGACGAACCTGAACCTCGACGCGCGGAACCTGCTCGCGTTCCCCGGAACGACGAAGCTCTACTACCAGCTCATGAACTATCCGCAGGAGGTCGTGCCCATCATGGACCAGGCGCTGAAGGACCACCTTGTCGCGCTCGTCGAGTCGGACTCGCCGAACGCGACGGCCGAGCTCAACGAGATCGAGGGCCGCACCTACCGCGTGCGGCCCTACGGCTTCCCATCGCGCACGGGCCTGCGCGAGCTGAACCCGAAGGATATCGATAAGCTCATCACAATCAAGGGTCTTGTGCTGCGCTCGACGCCCGTCATCCCGGAAATGATGGACGCCTTCTTCCGCTGCGCCGTGTGCAACCACACCGTCGTCGTCGAGATCGACCGCGGCACGATCACAGAGCCGACGCGCTGCCCGCGGCCGCTGTGCGGGTCCGTCAACAGTATGCAAATCGTGCACAACCGGTGCCGCTTCAACGACAAGCAGGTCGTGCGCCTGCAAGAAACGCCGGACGTCATTCCGGACGGCCAGACGCCGCACTCCGTGTCGCTGTGTGTGTACGACGACTTGGTCGACTACTGCAAGGCCGGTGACCGCATCGAGGTGACAGGAATCTTCCGCGGCGCGCCCGTGCGCGCGAATCCGCTGCAGCGCGTGCTGAAGAGCCTCTACAAGACTTATGTCGATGTCGTGCACATTCAGCGCGAGAACCCGAAGCGCCTCGGCTTTGACCCGAGCACGCGCGAGGGCATGGACGAACGCATGTTCTCCGACGAGGAGGTCGCCGAGATCCGGCGCGTCGCGGCGCGGCCAGACGCGTTTGACCTGCTCTCGCGGTCGCTGGCG
Source organism: Entelexis sorbosivorans (assembly GCA_030555795.1). NCBI lineage: Eukaryota > Fungi > Ascomycota > Dipodascomycetes > Dipodascales > Trichomonascaceae > Entelexis > Entelexis sorbosivorans. Next base: position 5,742 of record JANIVK010000194.1, on the reverse strand, counting down.
CCGTCCATCTACGAGAACGAGGACGTGAAGAAGGGCATTCTGCTGCAGCTGTTCGGCGGCACAAACAAGACCTTTTCGAAGGGCGGAAAGCCGCGCTACCGCGGCGACATCAACGTGCTGCTGTGCGGCGACCCGTCTACGAGCAAGTCGCAAATGCTGCAATATGTGCACAAGATTGCGCCGCGCGGCATCTACACGAGCGGTAAGGGCTCCTCGGCCGTGGGTTTGACGGCGTACGTCACGAAGGATGCCGAAACAAAGCAGCTCGTGCTCGAGTCCGGCGCGCTCGTGCTGAGTGACGGCGGCGTATGCTGCATCGACGAGTTCGACAAGATGAGCGATGCAACCCGCTCCGTGCTCCACGAAGTCATGGAGCAGCAGACTGTTTCCATCGCAAAGGCCGGCATCATTACTACGCTTAATGCGCGCACGTCCATTCTGGCGAGCGCAAATCCCATCGGCTCGCGCTACGACACGAAGCTGCCCGTTGTGCGCAACATAGACCTGCCCCCAACGCTGCTGTCGCGGTTCGACCTCGTGTACCTCATGATCGACAAGGTCGACCAGAACGCTGACCGCCGCCTGGCCAAGCACCTTGCATCCATGTACCTTGACGACCGGCCGGAAAGCGCCAGCGAGGAGGAGGTCCTCAGCATCGAGTTTCTGACCAAGTACGTGTCGTACGCGAAGCAGACGGTGCATCCGCACATCACGGTGGCCGCCAAACAGGAGCTTGTGGACAACTATGTCGAGATGCGCCAGCTCGGCGAGGGCTCGCGCGCCTCGGAGAGACGCATTACTGCCACGACGCGGCAGCTCGAGTCCATGATCCGTCTTGCTGAGGCGCACGCCAAGATGCGGCTCAGCGAGTATGTCGAGGCCGCAGACGTGCAGGAGGCGGCGCGCCTCATTCGCTCCGCCATCAAGGAATACGCCACTGATCCGGAGACGGGCCGCATCGACATGGACATGGTGCAAACGGGCGAGTCGCGCACGCACCGCGAGCAGCTCGACGCGTTCAAGCAGCACGCGCTGGCGCTGCTTACCGAGAACGCCACGGGCCTGCAGTACGAGGATGTTATCCGCCGCATTGCCGATCTCAGCTCGGACCGCGTCGACGTCAGCGAGGTATCTCGCGCTGTGCGCGAGCTACAGCAGGAGGGTGCTCTGACGATCGGCGCGCGGCGCATCGTGCGTAAAACGATGTCAGAATGATGATGATGATGCCTGCCTGCCACGCGGTCCCCCCGCTGCCTATCGATCTCAGAATGTTTATGTATCAACTTAATTTATCGTAATGCTATTATTTTCATCTTCCTGTCCGCTGCACTCGCGCGAACTCCCTGCATTTGTGTGTGTAGAATACAAATCCGCTATTTACAGTTTTCTGACAAAGTCCAAAGCGCTCTGCGCAGTATCGGCCGCGTCGTCCGCGCTGAAGTCGGCAGCCGACTCTGCGTGCAGCACGACCGTGGCGTCGACCTTGCGGCCGCCTAGTTTACCACCCTCGACCTGCGAGAGATGAAGAAGCTGTTTATGCAGCTCGAGCTCTGCCAGCGTGAGATAGACAGAGCTATGATAGAGATACGAGACCTGCTTGCCCGCAATCTCGATCTTGAGTTCGGGCGGAATGCGGTGCGGCCCCAACCGGCCGAAGAAACACTTCTTCAAGAAGTACGTCTTAATGTCTTCGGTGATCGGGATCGCGTACGTGTGCGCAAGCGAGATCTTGAGATCGCTTTTTTGAGTGGGCAGCGAAACGTGGGCGCTCGCCTCGACAGGCACCGCGTCGATGCGCGGAACCTCCGTCAGGCGCGAGCTATTTGAGCCGGCCGGATTCGGCATGGTGGCCCAGGCCACAATGGGCGGGTACTCCAGCGCGTGGCCCTCACTAGGGTTAGCCACAAACTTGATCTGAATGAGCCGCAGGTTCGCGGCCAGCGGCGCCAGCTCCTTGTGGCGACGGGCCGTGAAAACGCGCTTCCCCGTCTCGGGCTCCAGCACGTCAGCATCGCCTTTCTTGTCAGAGACGCCGTTCAGAATGTCCATCCACAGGTCGCGCTCCTCGTGGCCCTGCTCAGAGTCCTGCGGCTGCAGCGTATCCTCATGGTGCACGTCCTTCGAGTACATGGGCAGCGTGCTTGCCAAGGCCGACACGTAGGGAATGTTCGAGTTGAAGACCTTGGGCATAGCCGCATTCGGCAAAATCGCCTCCTGGCCCGGATCGTGCAAGATGTAGCCGGGCGTGACGGTGAGCGTTGTACTCACGGGGCTACCGTCCGGCGCTTCTGGGGCGGGGTACGCCGCGCACAGCTTTTGAGTAATTTGCCTCACCTGGTCATCCAGCGAATGTGACTCGCTAGCATGCGGTACGCTATGTACGGAGTCGAACTCCGGGCTCTGCAGCACCTTCAAATCCGGAGACTCGAGGCTAGTTGCGTCTGCATTCTTGCGTTTCACAGCTTCCCAGCGCTTCCAGTCCTGCAGACGCGCCGTCCACTCCATGGAGTCTGTGTCCTCAAACGGGTGCAGGAAGTAAGAGGCATGGTTAGCCGCGTTTGCGTCGTAAATCCAAGAGGACGGCCGCCATTTCTGCGCAGTAACTGGGTCGGCCAGGTGCAGCAACAGGCGCCGCACTAGCTCCGCATTATTGTGCTTGTGGTTGCCGGCACTGAACACAGTAATAGAATCGGCATCAAGGTTCTTGTTCCCGAAGTAGGTGTCCGTGAGCTGCTGGATGGCGGCAATCAGCGCCGGCTGCGACAGCGGGTTCGTCAGCTTCTTGAACTCGGAGATGTCGACCTCAGTCGCAGTCACCGTTTCTAAAAACTTGCTGAGGCTCGCATTGATCCAGTCGAACGTCTGCTGCCGGCTCTTCACTTGGATCTGGCAGCGTCGCGGCAGCAGCGAAATGCGCGCGCCACTCTTAGACCATTCTCTCAGCAGGCGGCCCTGGCCACCGAGCAGCAACACAAAGTCACGCTCACTGAGCTCCAGCGTATTCTCGATGAGCGCACCCTCACCGTCGTTGCGAACCACGCAGTTCCACGCCTTGTTCAGAACGTGATTCACAATCTTCGACTTTGTAGCGCTTTTCGGTAGCGACAGGCCCTGCGAGGCCAGATACTCGGCCAGCTGAGACTTCTTGAAGCCCCGCAGCAGCTCGTCACGCAACTGCGCGTAGCGCTGCACCGTGATGGCCGGCGCCTCGGGCCGCTGCGAGTGGATCTCCGTGACGACGGAGACCTGCTGCGGGAACTGCGGCTCGAGTGGTGGCGGCTGGAGTTCACTGGACTGCTCCTGTCTATTTATTGCTCGGCGCCGTGGCCGTCTTACAATGCCAGCCTCACGCGGGTTAAGAATGATGAACCGCGGGTCCAGCTGCGAGGAGTAGCACCGTACGGGCTGCGCCACGCGACATGCATTGACGCTTGCACTGGAATTGGCAAGGCTCAAGAAGCGGCGCATCATACGCTTCTGTCCATAAACGCGCCAGCCGTTGTTGCTTTATGGCTGGGGGGTTATTGAGGACCACTTTTTCAGCGGCGCCGGAAAAAATATTAAGTAAGGCGGCCCGGCGCGCAGCGCGCATGTCATGACGGCCCTCCCGGCCGCGGGCGATGAGGCTGCCCGGCCAGAGGCTTCGGCCAAGCGCAAAGACAATTCGTCGCCGCCGCGGGCGCAGAAGTATTTGCGGCTCTGCCCGGATCTTGAAATCAAATCTGCGCCCGTGTATAACGGGCCAGGGCCGCATATGGCCGCGGATGGCACGTCGAGCGTGCCGGCGCCGGCCGCGGCGCTCGGGCAAAGCGACTACGCTCTGCCGCTGATGCTGGCGCCGCCTATAACGCCGCCGCCGTTGCCGGCGCAGGCCGCGCAAATGGCGGAAGCGGAGCTGCACGCGCACCGAGTGTCGCAGGGCCTGTGCTGGCAGGAGGAAGAGGACTTGGAGCCGCTGGCGGCCAGCACCTTCGCATTTGGGGATGTGGACCTGCCCGCAGCCGCTGTGTGGACGTCGGACCAGAAGTACCAGTTTATTGAGCTGCTGGGCCGGCGCTCGGCGGCGAATCTCGCGTCCATAGCCCAAACGATTGGCAAGCCGCTGCTCGACTGCGAGCTGTACTTGGCGGCCCTGAAGGATGCCGCCAGCACCGTGCCGCCCAGCGCCAAGAAAGCGCCGCTCGCCGAGGAGGCGGGTGTGACGCGCAGCGAGGCGACGCTGCCCGAAAGCGAGGACCACATTCTCGGCATCGTCGACGAGAAGGCGGAGTGTCTTTTACGCCTTGATCGCCTCGAGCTGGTTATGGAGCACTCATTCTCCGCAGACGCCGTGGCGGCCCTTATCGCGGCTGTGAAGCAGCGCGTGCGGCTCTGGGTCGAGCGCACTGAGCGCATGGGCCCCGCGAACCCGCGGCTCGAGTATGTACAGGAGCTTCTTGAGTCGGCCCCGGGGCGCCTGCTGGGATTTGCGCGCACGGACGAGCCGTCTCGCGTGCTTGCACCCCCCGCGCCGGGAACGGGGCCGCTGCCGTTCGACAGCGATATTGGCGAAGCCGCAATAGGCTCCGAGACAGAGAGCGAGCCCGAAGAAGACCTTGACGACTGATGCTACTTGCTGCTTAGGACATGGCGACTGCGTGCGCGTGCGCTACCGAGGGTGCTACTACTACTCAGTGCAACATTTGGATGCTCAGCACTTGACTGGTGTCCGCTCGCAATACATTTTTAGCACTTATCCGCTGTTTGCTAGCGTCCGGACGCTCGGCAGTGTGTAGAATATTTTTTTTAAAAAAGATAAAAACTACAGGCATTAACTCGTTGAAAAAAGAAGAGGAAAATACAGGCCGCGGTGCCCGTAACTCCTTCCAAGCCGGATCGTGAGTTCATGCAAGTTGCGGCGCTTTGGCTAACGCGTAAGCGAAAGCACGAGTAGCTACTTGCATCTTCCACAAACCAAGGATGGCGGCGGCGCAGAAGTGGCGCTGACAAAGGGTGCGTTGCCCCGCATTACAGAAGCGCACCGTGCGGTGTGGCGCCGGCGCGACCCTAAGCCTAAACGCTTCCCCTATGCACAATCACGTAAGGCAACCGTGGCGTGACTGCTGGTTCTAGCGCATTACCGATTCCTGACGCATAAAACGTGCGATGATCTCATCGTCGCGGGCGGTATTTAGAGGCGGCGGGTGTTGCTTACCTACACAACATGTTTAACCATATAAAGGCAGCAGCAACCAGGCAGTTGAGGCAACCGGCACTCACAAGAGCCTCATTTGCATCTCCGCAGTTCAGAATGGTTCACCAAGTCACATCTGCCAGCGAGTTCAAGCAGGTCACTGCTAGCGGCCCCGTCATCGTCGACTTCTACGCGACGTGGTGCGGTCCTTGCAAGGCGATTGCGCCGCTCATCGAGAAGCTTGAGCCCGAGTACGCCGACGTCAAGTTCGCGAAGATTGATATCGAGGAGGTCAGCGAGGTCGCCAGCGAGTACCAGATCCAGGCGATCCCGACGTTCCTGTTCTTCAAGGACGGCAAGGTCGTCGGCACCGTGAAGGGCGCCGACCCCGGCAGGGTCAAGCAGGGCCTGCAGGCGATCAGCAGCTAAACGGGCCTGCGTCGAAAGCCAAAAGCCAAATAAAACAAAAAACGGGAAAACGAAAATCTCTAAAACACTACGCACGACTTATAGATAACGTGCGACCACAGATACTGGCGCACCCGGTTAACGGAACAGCTTATTCAGCC
>JANIVK010000193.1:0-11743 GCA_030555795.1 Entelexis sorbosivorans | reverse complement strand
TGCCATAGCTGATTATCAATTTTTTTTGTGAGGTGGCCGAAGTGCAAACGAGTATCGTCGCAGTCGGCGCCGCGCTCACAATCGCGCTCACAATCGCGGTCGCAATCGCGCGCCGAGCCGCCAGCCGAGCCGCACGTGCAGCCGCATGCATCCGCGTCCACGACGGCCGGCTCCGTGGCCGCCGAGTCCACCATCTCGTCGGACCGCACGCGCGTGGCGCCAGCGTGCGACACAGCGTCGGCAAACACGGCGACGTGCGCGTCGGCGCGGTCCGTGCAAACGACGTACTACGACTGCGACGAGGAAATTATGCCTGACAAGACAACTGCCACGCGCGAGGCGCGGCGCGCAGCCGTAAAGCCGCCCGTGTCGATCGCCGACCCGCCCGTGGCATCCGTGCACGCGCACCCGCGGGACGAGACGCTGGCACGCGACGGCGCGCGTGCGGGGCTCGACGACGAGGACGAAGCGACTAGAACGGTCTCCGACAACAGCAAGCCGGACACGCTGAGCATGCTCTCGACCGTGCCGAGCCGCAAGCTCGCGAGACTGAAGCGTCACGCGCACGTCCGCTTCAGTCACCACCGGCACCGGCAGCTCGTCTACCAGGGGCGCTACCTCGTTGAGGTGCGCGAGTCGGCACAGGCGAAACCCGTCGTCAGCGAGACGGACGCGCCGCTAGCGACGTCGCTTGTGAGCAGGTGGAAGGAGTACGCCGTGTTTGCGAAGTACACGGGCAACGTGCAGCGCCCGCTATGCCTCTACTTCTACGACGCCGTGAAGGAGACGAAGCTCACGCGCCGCGCCAAGCGCGCGTGGAGCCGCAGCCTCGACTTCAAGATCACGCTCGATCCGTACTACGAGCTCAAGATCTTCTCGCCGCTGGACCTGACCATGGCGCTATGGCGGCCGCATTTGAGCACGGACCGAAACCGCGAGCGCAAGCGCAAAACAAAGATCATCATTTTGCACGCACAGAGCATCAGCAGCATCTGGGACATCTCGTTCCTGCTGGGCTCCGTTGTGCAGGGCGCCAGCCAGCGGCAGCGAACGCACCACCGCGTCAATGTCGGCGTGCCCAGCATTGACGTCGACGTGCAGCTCATGATAGACGCCCACGCGCACCACCGGCGCGAGGCCGGCCACGACCGGCTCACGACTTTGACCTACGAGGAGCTGCAGCAGCCGCTCGTGGCCACGTCGCCCACACTAAAGCTTATTGTCGGTAAGGTGTGGGACGCCGTGCGCTCGCTACCGCGACGCTACAACGTGAGCAGCGTAGAGGCGGGCGCTAAGTTCGCTCTGGCCTGGCAGCAGACAATGCACTTGCATCGCGAGCTCTGGGTGCCCAGCATGTCCGACGAAATGCCCTTCATGACGCGCTTGTTTTGGCTCATGCAGCCGTGCGGGAACCTGCAACTGCTCGTGCCGGAGCCAAAGTGCTACGAGGGCGAGCTCGTCGAGCCGCCCGGCGTCGAGGGATACTGCATGTCTGTGGACACTGGCGCGCCCTACAGCAAGGGACTCAGCTTCGCGGGCAAGCTGGGAATGCAGTACCTGTGCACGCATGACCATTACCTGTTGTATCTGCCGGGGCCGCGCGCCGAGCCGCCCATGCTCGCGTCGAGCCAAACAACCCTTGAAAAGTCTGTAGACCCATACCCGCTCGACGAGAATGGCGACATTCGGTGGATCAAGGACAGCACCTGCCTGCGCGAGATCGACTACCACGACACGCTGGCGCGACTAGAGCTCGAGCGGCGCATTAAAATGGTGTCCCAGGCGAGGGGATTCATTGACCTGCGGTACACGGATAGAATCAGCGCCGACGGCAACGTGGCGGGCGAGCTGCTCATCGACGAGGGCAAGACGGCGCAGTATAAGATCCACTTCTCGTCGCAGGCGCTGGCCAAGTCCTGGGAGAGCCATCTCAACCAGGTCGCGTCGTACTGGCGCGCCGTGCACTCGACGGAGCTGCTGCGCCGCGTCGCCGGCACGCACAAGCCCATGAGCATCACGCCGTATGTCGGGAACCGCACGATCCTGTACAGCGGACCGCTGTTCTACAAGAAGCACCGCTTCACGACGTTCAAGCGGTCGCCCGTCATTCTGACGATGCACGGCCTCGTCGTGTTCCGCATCGACGAGTCAACGCGCCAGGCCACGGACCCAAACTCGCCGACGCCGGCCGCCGCCTACGACTTCCGGCGCTGCGCCACCTACACCCTCGAGGACACTTATATTTATACGGGCCAGCTGGCGAAGCACGCCCTGCTTAATGACGATAAGCACATCGACCCGAACAACCCCGGCGTGCGGGCGCTGCCGCGCGCGTACGAGGACTCGTGGGTGAGCCAGGACACGGAGCTGGACCGCTGCTTCGTTGTGTGGAAGCCGCGCGCGTCGCGCATGCAGAAGCTGCTGCGCACGACGGGCACGGGGTCCTATCTCACGTTCCTGGCCCGCGACAAACACGAGCGCGACCACTGGGTCACGGCCATTCGCTACGTCCAGTCGGAGCTGGCCTCCAAGACACAGGACGATATCGCGGCCGAGGACTTTAATGACACAAATCTTGTCGACCTGAGCCTCAGCAGCAAATCTTAAAATCCCGCGCCTATCCACTAATCCTATGACGCAACTACGTTCAACATATATGCGTACTGGAGGCGCCAAGTAAGTAAGCTTAGACTCGTATCTACGGCGCAAAGACTATGCGCAGCTACGCGGCATATTCATATACATCTGTTGCCGTGGCGCTGCGCTTCAGGTAGTCCCGCTCGAGCAGTGCCGTGATGGACCGCTTGATGTCCTTCACAGACGGGTTGAACCGCTTGCGCGCCTGCTGCATGACCTCCTCCACGAGCTGCGCGTGGCTGAGCTGCTGCCGCGCCTTCATGACGCGCACAATAATTGCCTGCAGAAAGCCCTGTCGCTGCTCCTCAAGCTGCCGCTCCGTCTCGGTGACCTCCTGTCTCTGCTCGGCCTTTAGAGGCAAGTTCAGATTCACGCGCATGCGCTTCGGCTTGAAGTCCTCGTTGAACGCATACACGCCGGCAGGCTGCTCCTTCAGGATTCCGGCCTTCACAATGTATCCTAACGATCCGTCCAGCAGTTCGCTAGGCAGCGGCACCTGCGCCTCGAGCTCTTGTTTACTGAGCGTGTCTTTATCGTTGAACGCCAGCAAAATCGCCATCTGGTAAACGCTCACTTGCAGCAGCACGGCTCGCCCATTGGGCATATTAAGCTTCATTTCGCCCTTACCGAAGTTCCACAGCCACTTCAGTTTGCGACCATTGTGGATCTCGTCATAGAATGTGCAAAAATGATCAAACGTGTCCTGCAGCTGGCTGGGCAGCCGGAACTCAGGGATCTCGCGGTGCGGCAGCGGCCAAAAGCCGTGCGCAAGCACAAACGGCGCAAAACTGTCGGCCAGCGCCGTGTGCTCGCGGTCCTTGAACATGGTTTGCAGGTTCTTCGAGGTCGACACATCCTGAAACATGCGGTTTAGCTTGTTTGTGTACTCGAAGCCACAGATCTGACCCAGCCGCGACACCATCTGCGCCTCCCAGTCCGGGTTTGCCGACATCTGGTGGACGAGACGCCGCGACAGCATGCGCGAATAATGCTTCTCAAACACGTCCTTCTCCTCGGTGTGGCGAAGCAAGTGCAGCACGCCGTTCAGACCCTGGTCGACCTGCTGCGGGTCCGAGATGCGCGACGACTTCTTGAGCAGTGTGTCGGCGTAGCGCGCCAGCAGTTCCGGCGTCCGCGAGTCGGCTCCAGCCGCTGACTTCGCGATGACGTTCGAGTTAATAAAGCTCTTGCAGCCGTCGTCCACGGCGGCCGTCATCTCCTCTGAGCCAGCAAACGAGATCTTGACGAGGTTCTCGAAGTAGTCGCACACCCCCAAAAGGACTTCGACGTAGCGTTTTGGTTCTATAGGCTGGCCCTGCATTTCGGCGGCCAGCTCATTCACGCGCTCATTACCTTTCTGTTCGACGAACACGCGCAGCTTCTTGTGCACGGGGGTCAGGCCGTGCGGCACGCGCGACAGCAACTCGAACATGACCCGCAAGTCAGACAAGCGGTTTTCGGTCAACAAACCCGAGAACTCGCTCTGAATTTTAGCCTCGTGCGTTTGGATTAGCAGCCGCTCACACTCGGCCACGAGCAGCTCCTCCGTGCTGCGGTGCAAATACTTCGACACACGCTGCCGCTCCTCAGCCAGACGCTCGCTTACACGACGCATGTAGTAAACGACGCCGTGATTCACGAGCAGCTCCTGCGACTCGCGCGCATAGTATGCGGCCGTAGCGTCGATAAACGGCTTCTCGAAGTGCTGCGAGTAGAACAGCAGGTTCGTGCGCTTGCTGTTCTGGTCGTCGAAGCCTACGGAGACCATAGAATGGATGCACATTTTGAGCGCCGACGCGTCGACCTGCATGCCGTCGCGATCGCGCTCAATGCTGGCCAGAAGCGCATCCACGAGCGCTGGCCCCAGCGACAGAAACATATTGTCGCGCCACAGCACGAGGCACAGTGTGTTGACGTCGTAAACGCCCCGCTGGCGGCCGCCCTCGTCGCGCTCCTGCTTCACCCAATGCCGGTTCAGGTAGGAGAAGATGTGGTCCAAATACCGCGCGCCCGTCGTGTAGCGGTCCCAACAGTGGTTGTAGTATGCAATGAGCCGCTCCTGGAACGTCTGCACGGGCTCGCCCGCATGCGGCTCGGGCGCCGCGCGCAGAAGGTCTTGTAAATGACTTTTAAGATACTCAACTAGCCGTTGGTAAAGCTCGCCGCCCAGCAGCTTCGTGTGGTGGCCACGCCCGCTGCGAGGCGCCTGGCTCGTGGCTGGCGGCGGCGGGTGCGTGGCGACACAGAAGTTGTGGATGGCGGTGTACATGTTCATGTACACGCCCGTCGTGAGGTCCAGATGCGCCAGGTCCCGCTTCATTATGATGTCCACGCCCTGGGAAATGAATTGCCAGGACGCATCGATGTCACTTGGCCGCGAAAACGACATTCTGTACCAAGCAACCTGCTCTCGGAACTGCTGGAGGGAGGAGTGTGGATTGTGTGGTGTTGATATTGCCGCCAGCTTGGGACGTGAGGGTAGACGTTATGAACCGAGGTCACGTGTCACGGCTGAATATGCGCGAGAGCCACACACGACGACGACAGGGACCACCACCGTGCCGCATAAATCCCGTAGATAACAACAACAGATCAAAACAAGTCAAGAACTTGTTGACTTGAATTGGGCTGTTAGCAGATGAACTGAACAGAATGGCGAGGTAAGTATGGTGCGCTAACGCCGAGTACTGCACGTCTAAGACATAGATAGTGACGACTTAGCGTCGGCGGCGTGATGATAAGTATGCATATACAGCAGGACAGGTTTATAAACAATGACGGCACAATAGTTGGCAAGCTTGCACGGTACTAGCGCCGGCGAACAATGCGTGGCCGGCGAACAATGCGTGACCGAACCATGCGTGGCACGACTGCTTTAAGACGATGCGAGGGTGCGGATCTCGAGCACGAGATAGAACACTTGGTCCACGGCTCTAGCGTCTAGCTTGCTACGCAGTGTCGAGAACAGCGAGCGAACGTCGCTACTCAAATACTCCTTTGAGAGCCAGAGGTACAGAATAAGCGCCTGCCGCTCATGCGCAAACAGGTGCGACGGGTCGACGTAGCGCAGGCCCGCTGGCCACCACTCTGGGGCCTTGCCTCCGTACGGGTGCGTCACGCGCCGCGCCGGCTGCAGCACGGCGATGCTCGTGATGGCCAACATCCTGCATTGCGTCTGCGTGAACAACGAGAACACGCGCCACAGGGCCTCGAGTTTGGGCGTGATTTGCGGAGTCTTCGGCAGCGGCACGGCGTTCATGACGAACAACTTGCGGGAGTTGGCGGCGAGCTCGCGCCTCTTCCGGATGCGGGACCTCCGCATCGCGCGCTCGCTAGTGGGCCGGCTGGCGGCGGGGCTGCCGGCCAGTTCGCGAGGCAGGCGGCCGAGGTCCAAGGCGGGAGAGGCTGGACTCGGCGCCTCGGCCGCAGGCAGCTTCGCATTTGTTAGCAAGGCATCGATCGGTAGCACGCGTGACTGCGTACCTGCGTCTGGCCCGAGGTGCAGATCAGCGTAGGCGCTGCCGGCACTAATATCCGGGTAGCACTCGTCCTCGGACAGGGTGATCGTGTCTTCGTGTTGCTGGCTGCCACGCACGTAGTCCGGCGCGTCGGTTTCGGGCACGTCAATTTCGGTTTCTGGCACGTCAATTTCGGTTTCGTGCGCGTCAGTTTCGGGAGCATTCGTAACGCCGGACGCAGGCCGAGCATGCGGCGAGACGGCGTCCTCCTCAACCGTCTGGTGGCCCAGCGAGCCGCACGAAACGAGCTGGCCGTGCCTGTAGAACTTGAGCTCGAAGTCACCCACAAGCACAAAAATGAGCTCCTCGAGGTTGATGCTCATGCCGGCGTGAAACACGGAATCCGCAGAGCCGGCTGAGCTGGGGCAGCTCGTTGCGTAGGAGTATGAACTGGTAGGGGCGGAATGCATTTACAGAGAGCGTGCGTGCAGTCGAGGCAGAGAACAGATTTAGAGACAGAGATTCTGAGTGAGAGAGACGTGCGTGAAGAGTGAGCACGAATGCAACGGGCGAGGGCCTGAGCCGCGTCTTTAAATGCACTTTGAGAGACCTGCTCGCCGTCCTGCGCGCACGCGCATACATTAATGAGGCGCTATGCGCTCTGCACGCACTTTCGGCGCCGGAAATGCAGTCTTTAAGTGCGCGGCGATGGACTGCGCAGCGGCGGCGAAGTCGGCGGTTTGCGCTTTGGCGCTGGGAAATTCGGCACCGGAAGCGCACCGCCGCACTCGCACGCCAATTCTGAGCACATTGACACCCATTTTGGCCCGCAATTACCGCGGTTTCAGCTGAAACGAAGCATTGAGCCGGTTGCCGCTTTCTTGAAGCGGTGTTAGCCCGCCAGGAAGAGTAACGTCTGACAAGGCGACTTTCAGAATCCAGTTCTGGTAACCCGCCAGGATGAATCAGCGATTACTACCGAGGCTTCAGAATCAGAATCGAGTAACCCGCCAGGGGATGGCCAGCTGACCTGCGGCAAAGCTGCAGGCATTGAACTGGCTTGAAAGGCTCCTGCATGTATGCAATGCTATTTTTACGAACTATGTGCTGGCAGGCCACAATTGCATCAGATGAGCATCGCATGATTAGCCAATGAGTATTGCCTGACGCTCGACAGATCTAGGCGGTAGCCTAGGCGGTAGCGAGGGCCTAATTTGCCTCCTTTCGCAATGCGCCGGCCCCAGTAGCACAAAGCACGCCAAAGCATGCATGCCGTTCCTGCGGGCGGCTCGATAGCACTTGGCCTGTGCGCTGCCACGCTCGCGGGTGTGCTGTCCACGGCGTCAATGACGTCTCTAAAATCTGGCATTCGTCATACTGCACGGCTGGAACGTTTAGATTATGCTCGGTGTTGGATTAAGGGAAACGCCCAGAGTACCTCGGATATGCTCAGCGCGTCGAGCCTCCTCCGAGGGTCGTGGTCTTGACGGGGGAGTGTACTGCAGAGGCCCGTGTAGCATCAGATGCAGGAGTTGCCATAAACTAGGTGATGCTGCTGCACAGGCGTTGGAAAGAAACCGGTCATTAAGTGGCATTCGAAGCGACAGAGCCCAGACAGGCCCCGGCCACCGTGGGAACTCATGCGCATGGGTGGTATGGTATCAGTGAGTAGCTCTGTCTATCATGCGGAAGCTACTCACGAGGAACGTGCAGAACCATGTTACGAGCGTGACAAGTACAAACGACACGAGCGCCTTTTGCAGCTTGCATATTCGATGGTTCTGCGTGGCGGGGCATATATATGCCTTTGAAATCATGGAGTCGAACGCGACGGCGTTATTCGCGGCCATGAGGCAGAGGAGCAGCAGGTCCACAACGACGAACTTCATTTTCGAGTGCGATGGGCGCAGGCCGAGCGGTTGGCCGAACGTCTCGTCCCACAGCGAGTAGAACAGGTATGCTGTTGAGATCGTGCAGAGGACAATGGACAGAATCGTCGAGGACGACTGACCAAAGCCCGATGCCACGGTCGAGCCGTCGAGGTGGCGCGCCTTCTTAGTTTGCACAAACACGGCGCACGAGAGGGCGAGCGAAATGACGGCGTAGGCGCCGGCCGAACCGCGCAACGCGATGGGCACGAACGGGCTGCCGCGCAGGTACTTGAGCACCTTCTCCTGGAACTTATCGAGGCGCGCAATGCCCGTCTCCTCCTCCTCCTTCGATAGATGGTTCTCCCACTTCGAGTTCAGCTCGTACTGGTCGAGCAGGCTCGGGTCATCGCCGCGGTTGCGCGTCGCGGCTGTGCCTGCGTACTGTCCGATGACGGAGTTCCAGCGCCCGCGCTGCTCGAGGAATTGCGGCTTCGGGAGCTCGTCTGGTTGCAGCGTGAGGCTGTTTCTGTGGTTCTCGTAGAAGTATGCCGGCAGAGTCTCCGCATCGACGGTGACGGGAATGTGGCTGCTTATAGCCCAGATGGGCACAGGCGTCTGCCTGAGTTGATAGGACATATGTGTGCCAGATTCAGCCTCCCTGTTCTGCTCGGACCTGTGTTTGCTGCTGGCGTCGGCCTGTCCTTCGTTGTTTGACCACGGCCCGGGTCTAGCTTGCCGAGAGCGTTTCGTCTGTTGATGCTCATTAAGTAATAGCCCTGCATGCATTTATAAACAAGCTGCAGCCACAGCGGCGGGTGCCGCGGAGTCGTGGCCCAACGTGCAGCATCTTGTTCAGTCCAAGGCCGGACGCATTTTCGTGCGCCAGTACTTGTTGAACTTGAAGAAGAGCTACTCTGGGTGCCGTGGAACTGTTGGCCGCGAGCAATTGGGTTGCGTTGCTGCAGCCGGGGCGCACCTGCCAACATAAGCCCGCCCTCCCTGCCCTCTTCCCACCTCCCCCAGATGGCCATTTTCCCATTTGGGTGCGATGACTCCGCGCTGCGTCAGCGCGCTGGGCCGGGTAGCACGCGGTAGCGTCTAGGAATTTTTTCTAAGAGGTGCCGGCGGCAGGCAAGCGACCATGAGCGACATCGATGCCAAGATAAATGCAGTTCTGGACAAATTCGACGACGACATAGAGCAGGCCACGCAGCGGCTCGAGCCGATCCTGCAGAGCAACAATCTGGACGAGCTGAGCGAGGCCGAGCCCGAGGCGAAGACGGCCGTGCCCTATGCGCTTGGCGCCTACGCGTTGAGCTCAATGCTGTTTGCATACCTCCGCAGCGAGGGTCGCGACACGGCCATTGTGATGCCCGAGCTTGCGCGTGTGAAAGAGCGCCTCGAGCGATTAAATGCGCCATCGCGCCAGGGCAGCGAAGCGCCGAGCGACGCCGAGAAGCCGCGCGCATCGCCGCAGCCGCAGCAGCCACCAAAGCGTACTGGCAAGGGCAAGCATCTGCGTTTCGACGACGCGAACAACGCGCCAAAGCGGTCGAAGCGCAGCAAGTCGCGTAGCTAAGACGCGCCCGTATAGCCGGGCCACCGCCTTCCTTTCACGCGAGCGCGCATATTCACTTTTTGTTGAGAAACTAGCATGCCAGTGCCTCAGCTCGGGCCCAGCGCCAGCGCCAATGCTGCAGGCACAATGCGCTGCGCAGCCGCCGCCTGCATACGCGCGTGGCAGCCCGACCCACCCACATCCGCCGCCTGGTCCTCTTAATCATCTGTACATTAATCCCATACCCCTCACGCGGAGCATAATTCCGACCAGCCGGGTGATTTACCACGCGAGTTTGGCCTTGACACGGCGGCGTTTGAAGACTGAACATGGGCATTAGCGACTTTCTACGGCGCCACCGGCGGAAGCTGTTTGTGGCGCTCGGGCTGAGCGCGTCCATCTACTGGGTGACGGGGTACATTGGGCAGAAGCTGCGCGAGCTGCAGGAGAAGCTCATTATGGACCGTCTTGCGCGCGAGGATCTGGAGCGGCGGTTCGAGCAGAACCAGCGCGACGCGAATTTCACGACGCTGGCGCTGCTGCCGACGGTGTCGACGCAGATTCTCGACAAGTACAA
Organism: Entelexis sorbosivorans; assembly: GCA_030555795.1. Classification (NCBI taxonomy): domain Eukaryota; kingdom Fungi; phylum Ascomycota; class Dipodascomycetes; order Dipodascales; family Trichomonascaceae; genus Entelexis; species Entelexis sorbosivorans. The sequence continues at coordinate 1,642 of JANIVK010000193.1, read as the reverse complement.
CGTCGAGGAGATCAAGCGCGAGCTGCAGGAATTGCGCGTCGGCGACAGCGTGACATCGCTGTCGGACTCGAACCTGGAGGGCTCGTTTGTGGCCGCGCCGTCGAAGTCGCAGCTGTGGAACCAGATCAAGGTCGAGAGCCTCACGCGCGCGCTGCTGCTCATCTACACGATGGCGCTGCTCACCGTGTTCACGCGCGTGCAGCTGAACGTGCTGGGCCGCGCCGCGTACGCCGAGACGCTCGAGCGCGCCGCGCGCGAGCCGGGCGTCGTCAGCGAGGCGGCTGTGCGCGAGGACGAGGAGCGCGCCGAGGTCACGAACCGGCAGTATCTGACGTTCAGCTGGTGGCTGCTGCACCGCGGCTGGGAGACGCTGGGCCAGCGCGTGCACGCGGCCGTCGAGACGGTCACGGCCGACGTGAAGCCGAACGCGAAGCTCACGTTTGAGCAGCTGCAGCATCTTGTGGGCCAAATACACCTGCAGATCGACCGCCCGCGGCTCGAGGACGAGACGGCGGCCAGCTTTCTGGGCAACGTGCTGCCGCCGGCCGAGCTCGAGACGTACGTGCTGAGCCAGGTGCCGCAGCTCGATGCGGCCGACGCGGACACGGACATTGCCAGCCCGCTGCGCGAGTATCTCGACGAGACGGCCGACGTGTTCGAGTCGCAGAGCGGGCTCGAGGTCCTGCAGCAGCTCGTGCATGCGGGCGTGGCCGTGCTCATGGCGAAGATGAAGCCGCTGTACGACGACGCTGACGAGGTGCGTCTCGCCGCGGCGCTCATCCAGGCGACGAAGCAGGCGCACCAGATGGCTGCAGGCAGCCCTCTGTCTAACGAATACCTTGATGCCATGATTGTGGTGCCCGGCCTCGACGCGCTGAGTGCCGCCATCTACTCGAACTACTAGTTAATTCCCTATTTTTGGTCCCGCACGCAATATACTCTACGCTATTGTACGAAAGCGGTGTACGAAAGCGGTGGCCCGACGCCAGAGCCTCAGCCTCCGCACGCGTGTCATAAGCACGCTGGCTGGCCGACGCGCGGCGCACGACCCTCGACGCGGCACTTTATTTTAACGCCTTAGGTAATTTTTTGTGGGAGCGGTGGGCCCTGCATTTAGTGCATGTTTACGGCCAAAGCCGCGACGGCGGGCGCCGCGCGCACGGGGCTGTTTGTTGTGAACGGGTCCGAGATTGCGACGCCGAACTTTGTTGTGGCGACGTGCCGCGGCGCGGTGCCGCATCTCACGCCGGACCACGCCGAGCCCGCGCCCGTGGCCGGCGTGTACGCCGAGGAGCTGTGGGACCGTAAGGGCCTCGTCGACAGCGCGTGCAGCCGTAGCTTGCTGCCTCTGCGCACGCAAGCCCTTGTTGGTGCGTGTCGGCGGCCTGCGTCGCGCCGCGTCACGAACAAACCGAACACGCACGACAGCATGGCCATCGACACGACGCAGGGCTCGAGCATGGCGCCGCTGAGCCGGCTCCTCGACTTCATGGTCGAGCTCAGCCCGGACGTGTTTGTCGTGCCGTACGACGCGCCCGCGCAGAGCCGCGGCGCGCAGGTCGGCGGGAACCGTCTGCGCAAAATGCATGTGCGCTCGCTGGAGTGGGCGCGCCAGTTCACGGCGCGCCGCGCGCAGGCGGCG
>JANIVK010000192.1:0-11790 GCA_030555795.1 Entelexis sorbosivorans | reverse complement strand
CCGACTCCTGCTTCACGCCGGCGCGCGCCTTCGCCGCCTTCGCGGGGCCGGGCCGCGCCTTGCGCAGCTTCTGCTCCTTCTCGGCCGCCTCGCGCGCAAGCCGCGCCTGCTTCTCGCGCTCCTTGATCTCCGCGTTCACGCGCTTCATCTCGGCAATGTGCTTCGGCGTGTACGGCAGCATGCGCTCCTCGGGAATCCACTCGTCGTGCGACTGCTTCCAGCCCGAGTAGTGCACGTAGAACCAGCAGCGGCCCGTCGCGAGGCTCTGCTCGATGGCGTCCTCGGACACGCGCGCATGCCGGTCTTTCCTGAACCGCGCCAGCGGCGTCGCCTCGTCAACGTGCACAATCTTGCCCCGCTTCTTCTGGTTGATCGTCTGCACAACAACCTCGCGCTCGGGGTCCAGGATTTTCTGCACGCGGCCCGCGTACATGCTGCCGTCCTTCCACGGCACAATACAGTGGTCGTTGAGCGCAAACGTGTCCATGATTGCGCGGGCCAGCTGCTGGGTCGGGGGCGACTCAGAGGGCAGTGCGTGGTAAGAGGAAGAGAGGCGCTCTCGCATCTGCCCCGAGGGGGGGTGTCCTGATCAACAGCGCTCGCGGCAGCCTTCGCGCTCGCTACAGACTGTTTAGTGCCTACATACTGCCCGCGCCAGCGGCGTGGCTAAAATTTATTAACGTCTATTCACGCTTCGCAGCGCAGCCCACCCACTGTATAGGCCTCGTGCAGGCCGCGCCGATCCACTGCGCGCACCCCAACCCTCGCGCTCGACGGGAAGGGCCCGCCGGCCATATAGCTTCTATTGCAGCGGCAATGACTCTGTGAACCGCACTTAAAAAGCACGCGCAGTACCCGCGGACGCAATGCTCAGTGTGCGGCGCTCGCGCTGAAGAAGCGCGGGCACAGCGTCGTTTGCGCACGAGAAACGGCTGCCGGACGCGCGGCCAGCTGGGTGCGCCATCCGCAGCACCGATTTCGCCGTCCGCAGCGCCATGGTCACCATACACGGGCTCCCGGAGCACAGCTGCGGGGCTGCATGGCCGCCGTACGACGTGAGTAGCCGCGAGGTGGTCTACTCGATCAGCCGTGCCGCGTTAAACGACGCGCTGCTCGCCGAGCGCGCGCGCATCTGCATACAGTTTTAGTGCAATGCCGGCGCAGCGCTGGCCGAAGTTGTGTGGCTTGGCCGCACTCCGTTCTTATGCGACGGCACGCACTCGCAGTCCCCTCGCACGCCAAGCGGACCTCAATATCTGCTTGCAGAATACAAAGTGGTGCCGACGCGGGCGTGGCCGCAGCACTTCCTCCGCGTCTGGCCGCGCGACACGCACATGGCCCTGCCGGAGTGCCGCCGGCACGTATAGAGGCACGCTGTTCGCACCGCCTGCGCTGTTCGAGCCGCTCGGCGACAAGCAGTGCGGGCTGGCCGCATAAGTGGATGAGACGACACGTGAGCTGCCCTTCTCTGGCTGGTGCCTCAACGCCGGCCACGAGGACGTGAGCGTGCTCATAAAGCACCTCGACCAGTCCCCGGATCTCGGGACCGCCGATGCGGGCCACGGCATTCGACCTCTACTCGCAGCACCGCAAGCCAGAAATTGACGCCATCAATGACCTCTCGATGCGTAAAAACAAGGAGACGCGTGTCTTCGTAGCGACGAGACTAACTCATGCACTTCTGACATGCTTCTTGTATTTGCTCTAGGTTTTTTTTAAGGCATTGTCCAACTCGCAGTGACATTTCACGGGGGTCCGGACTAGCACCTGGGCTGCAGATGCTGGTGAAGCTGCCCAACTCTACCTACTGAACCGCCAATAAGTGCCACATCTGTCAAAATGTACTGACCTTTGTGATTCAAAACAAACGCATCTCCATTGAGTTCTGGGCCTTGTGATGCCCTTCCTCAGCACTTGCCGCCGACGAGGTTCGATCGACTTTCAGCTGCGAAGAGATGTTTACGATACAAGTTTCACTCCGAAGCTGCGCTTGAGTTCGCGGGGTCTTTCCGCGTCTTCCACCAAACTGAATCACACTATTCACTCCCCACTAGCTCAACCACGGCACCTTCTTTGATACTGCCTTGGAAAATGTGGTAGAAGTGCTTCTCTTTATTCGCTCGATAGCTAATAAGCCTCGTTCGTCTCCCCGGCTGTCGCTTGCCGTGTCTCTATAAGCTCAAATATTCTTGACGAGAGTACTGTGTTGTATCGTTCAGTCACTCTTCTAATTTCAGCGCCGCAAGCTTTCTGGAGCATGTAATGACATTCTTTGCTCAAGCACTCGGCAGTATCGTCCATCAACGGAATAAGACTAGTTAAAGGTTACTAGTCCCCAGCGCGCGCGCATCATTGAGAACAGGTATGCAGATAATACGAAACCGCACCTCACATCCCTCAAAACTCTGTGACTACGACATTGTAGCAGTATTCCGCTGCGCGATGCAAATCAAGAGACATGCGCATGGCCAAATCGCTAAACCGGTGACCCAGGAAGTGGCCTTGTATGAACGCTTCTACGGAGAGTGTACCCGTATGCGGGCATCTACAGCGTTGTACCCGGAATATCGTTGAAAATTCACCATCTGAATCCCCATTTTTTGCTTTCATTGACGACTTGTATGGTCATATGCTTTATTGAGTGAACATGGACCAGGCTATGCTAGTGGTATTTATGGCCCTTAAGGAGGGAGCAGTTGTGGGTAGGAGCACATCTTCTGAATTGCTGTTGAGACCAAGCCGGGTATTGTGGAGGCTGAATCCGAGATTCAGCTACGTTGGCATCGGCTCTTGATTCGACACAGTCTTCTCCCTCACATTCGCGCAGGATGCAGGGTTGCCGTACTATTTGCATCTGGGTTGGGGCACATCGTTGATTTGCCGAACTGGGTAACTCAGTGGTCACAGCCGTGATGAGTGCTCGACAGATTCTGACTGCCTTTGGTGCGGGTAATCTGTCATTTCTGTTTTGTTGAACAGCTAGAGGCTCTGAACCATATTCATACATAAGCAACAAAGCAGAACCTTGTAGCATCAGCCTAAGGGTGCGCCGGCGCAGGGTCGCACTAAAATTGTCTCAACGCTTACGAGTGATTTTTGAGTATGAACTCAAGGGACCGCGGCCTAAACGTATTTTACCTTGAGAGCCGTGCCTGCGTTCGTGATTGATTATGACGGACTTAATGAATGCGAGTCTCGGTTACGATATTGATCAGAACATGCCAGTCAGAGCCACGTATAACGTTACCCGGTTAGTGTGATGTTGACAAGTTTGATAAAGCCTGACAGACTGCCGAGTTTCAAAGAATTTAGCTCGGTCTGGTTTGCAAATTTTTTGAGTGATTCTCCCAGCCAAATAGCCCTTTGGGAATTGAACGGCACATCCTTATTTGGGACTGTCTCACCTGGAACAATATACTCTGGAGTCCTACCCAAAGTCTGCAGCATGCTGTCAATTGTTTTGCATAGATCTAAGACAGCCCCGATAGACAGAGTGTTCTGCCCGAAGCGCCGACTGCTTTCATCGAATGCCCTGGTCAATCTATCTCGTTGATCTCTCGAAAGTAGGCTTACAGTTTCTGAATCTGGGGCACCCATGTGCCCAATTACACCGGGAGCCTCTGATTCAGCCGCTTCCAGTAGTATTGGTTCTAACACGCTGATGAAACCATCCAGCGCCTCCAACGTAAATAAGCGCGCATTACACATGCGGGCCATCTGATCACATTTTTGGCGCAAATAGATGATTCTGTCTTTTGCTAGTAGAATGTCACCGTCAGCTTCTATGTCTGTGATGAATTTTGTATGCATGGGACCCCATCGCCTAGGCCGTTTAACAGCTAGGAGTATCTGGTCTAGCATTTCACCCACACCATGAGCAGTGCTAAGACTCAAGCTGCCCTCTGCCGCATAATTTTGTAGCTTGCGAAAGCTGAGTCTTAGACTGTCCTGTAAGGGGAGCTGCAAATAGCCCTGATCTGTGAATATAAACCGATTGGTGATGATGGGCTCGGTATGACCTGGCGTGTCATCAGAAACTTCAACTTTAACGATGGACATGACGAATTTGACTTTGCAGCCGACTCAAATACTCGATCTAGCGCTGAGGCAACGAACATGAATGACTCCTTATATGGCGCGCGCGCACCCAGGCCCTAGTCTGAACCGCTACCCTGTGCCCTCTTTGCGTTGCATTCTTGTTTCGTGCGCAGTGAGCGCGCCACAAGGTTGGGCAGCCTGCTACCCTGGCGCAGTGCTAAACTTAATCTTCCAATCGCAAACAAGGTTCACAACGGCATGAGGTGTGTTACTAGTCGGTTTCTAGCAGCAGACACCTTAAGTATCCTCGAAGCTTTGAAGTAAACCATAAGACGATTTATATTAATTTAATCCTGCCGTCACAACGGATTCTCTGTCTCGAGTAAGGGTGCAGTGGTTTCTCCGCTGTGTGGTCGACGATATAGTCATGAGCCCGCGGTGAATGCCCAGGGTTAATCAAGGTCCGTTCACAAGGATCGCATTTAGCGTCCTTAATAGGCCCGACAGAGCGCCAATTGTCAATTGACCTATCTCGATATCGGAACGAACCTTCTCAAGGGGCTGCTCAAGCCAGAAGATCTTGTTGTGACCAAACCGCTTTTGCCGGTTCTGTACGCTTGGGCGAGAAACAAGTTGCTCCGCGGGCCTCCCTGCCGATTGTAGCACGCCATCTATTGCTTTGCATAGGTTGAATAGTGAGTCATTGGTCATTTTGTCCGTCGATATGAGCTTTATGGCGCTTGATAATGCCGAAGATAATGTCTCCCGTTTATTCTTTGGCAACACACTCACATTTGCCATATCCGAAAGCGGAATCGGCTCTGGTGGAGTGGAAGAAGAAAGTGACTCTAGAATCCCCTCGGTTATGACTCTCAGCACGGCTGCAAAGCCGTCCAAAAATTCGATGATGAGGTACCGACGGTCGGCCAGACTAACAACCAGATTACACTTCGTGCTCAAATGTTCAGCCAGGTCGTCTGTAATTGGCACTTTGCCATCAGGCAGGGGCTTACCGAAGCTATCGTTTGATATGCCCCAGCGGCCGCGTCTTTTCATCGCCAGGAGCAGATCATCCAGCATTTGACCTACAGAACAAAGAGTGCCAAAATTTACATAGCCTTGTTCAGCCTCCGAAATCAAATCTCTGCAAAGCTTCCGGAGGACTTCCGCCAGAGATACTGTCAGCGTACCATGGGTAGTCAATACGAAGTCGTTCTGCACCTCAGTCATCGCAGTATAATCGGAGGCAGGTTCCGTTGATGGACGGCTCCGATTGGAGCGCTGATCCGGGCTTGGGCTCCGCTCACGCTTGATTTTTGGCATAGATGCAGTCTCTGGTTGATCTTACCTATTAGTATGAGTAACTAAGGAGGCAAAAATCGCCTCTTATATAGAGGCGCTGCCATCCCGCCCGGTGCCACTGCCCTTTCCCCTCGGCTATGTATATATCAATGATATTACGCAGCAGCCACCTGAACAAGGTCGCCGAGCTTGCAAGATACTCGCGATAAAGTATAGCTCAACATAATGTGAGACTTCGTAAATAAAGTTTGGGGCGGCATTTGACTGCGCGCATACAGGACTACAAGCCACACTTGGTTAAGATTCGGCCGCATCAGATTGTCCATTTTGGTCTTTTTTTAGACAAATGGCGTAATGATACTGAGATTAGCTTGTTTGATGGTACGTAGCCCCATCGTAATCAACAGCTGTAGACAGGGGTTCAGCTCTTTCATGAAATGTTCTCAATTCTGCGTGAGTTTACAGCTGCAACATTCAACCTATTCAAGCCAGTTTTTGTGCTCTCAATGCATCTTCTCTGCAACTCGCCTTTCGCCCAGAACGCAGGGTAGCTGCAGCCCTACCAGGATTCTGCACCTTGTTAAGTTCATTTGTCTAAATAACTTAATATACTTTCTATAACTGCTTCAGGCAGCTTAATGCTGCTCCTTGTCGCATTCGGTGATGCTCGTTACGAATGAGTATTAGGCCTGGCTCGCCAGCCGCGCGTGCCAACGTTATCTTGTAGTACTCACCTGAAGGCGTTCTTTGTTGTCTTTCGGATCTATAAGGCCTGTCGCGAGACACTCGTGCAGGACGGGTTATAGTAGCTAGCCCGTTACTGGGCATCGAGCGACATTGAGTCAAATGCCAATGTTCACATGCGCAAAGAGAAGCTACAAATAGCAGTGGAAAGCGAAACAGCCATTCCCATGACGAGCTCAGCCCAGCACTTTTTTCGCCTGCTGGAATGAAGCGCTTGGATATTGCTAATCTGCTTCAGAGTTTAATGCACTTGGCGCGGCCCACAGAGCATAACAGCAGAAGATCCTACGACAGGGAAGCAATGTAATACTTTGTTAGCTACAATGAGCCTCATCAGTGACCTGACATTGTGCGCAGGCCTATCTCTCGATTTCCAAGCCTCGCGACGCCCTATACGTGACAATTCATAAAGGTTGTTGTTGGTGCGCAAATGTATGCCGCATGCAGCATCAGGGACTCCAGTCTATCTTGTGGCGAGATGGAGCTCGCGTAGATGGCATGGAGCTCGCAAGCGAGTGGCTAATATATTAAGCATCAGAGGTACATAATGAGCGTGGCTGCAGCGGCCCGTCGTGAGGCTCTTCGGCAATGACTTCCCCGAACAGCCACAAGTGGCGGGCAATTAGCATTGCCTCATCAACTTGCACCATCTTGTCGCGCTTTTTAGGCAAAAAATCCTTGTGCTCTGGGCCGAGCATTGTCTGCACGCGGGTCGCGTATATGCTGCCGTCCTTCTACGGCACTATATATTGGTAATTGAGCGCGCAGCCATGTCCTTACTTGGTTGTGCAAGTCAGTGGGGGTCAGAGACTCAGAACGCGCAGGACTTAGCGCGCAAACGCGTGATAAGAGGGAGACCGTCGTGAGGGAAGGACGCTCCCCTTGGCGGCGCGGGCCGCGCGACCCAGATTCTAAATACATATACACAGATAGCTACGACTTATCTACGGCGGACAAAAAAAAAAGTACAAATAAATGTGAGGCGCAAGGCGCGAACCGCGCGCAGGCGGCCTCGTTTAGCGCGCGCACTGATCGCCGGCGCGCGCGCCCCAACCCTGCGATCTACGGGAACCTCGTCTCGGCCGGGCCCCCTTTGCGTGGCAGCAGCTCCAAACCGCGGCGTTTATGGTGCTTGCAGTCGTCGGGGCCGGAATGGTCGGGTGCGCCACGGCGCTGGCGCTGAAGAAGCGCGGCCACGATGTCGCTGTGTACGAGAAGCGCGCCGACCCGCGCAGGGAGGCCGCGCGCGACGCGGGCCGCAGCATCAACCTCGCGATTAGCGCGCGCGGCCTGCGCGCCCTCGCGGCGATCGACCCCGAGCTCGAGCGGGCCGTGCGCGCGGCGACGGTCGCCATGCACGGGCGCATGGTCCACAGCCGCGCGGGCACGATGTCCGGCGTCGCCTACGGCGTGAGCGGCCGCGAGGCGATCCTCTCGATTGGCCGCGCCGTCATCAACGACATCCTGCTTGACGCTGTCGAGCGTGCTGGCATCCCCGTGCACTTCGAGCACGCCGTCAGCGCGGCCGTGGCCGACGTGGCGCGGCTGGGCCGCACAGTCTTCGCCTGCGACGGCACCTACTCGAAGCTGCGTGACGCCGTCGCGCGCCAGACCGACTTCGAGCTCAGCATGCACACGGTCGGCACGTACTACATGGAGGTGCCGCTGCCGGCCGTTCCCGCCTGGCCGGCGCACTTCCTGCACATCTGGCCGCGCGGCACGCACATGTTCATTGCGCTGCCGAACGCAGACGGCACGTTTACGGGCACGCTGTTCGCGCCGCGCGAGCTGTTCGAGCTGTTTGCCGACAAGCAGAGCGGGCCGGCCGCGCTCGCCTCCTGGTTCGAAACAGAGTTTCCTGACGCGGCGGCCGCGCTCGGCTACGACGCGCTCACACAGCTCGCCCGCACGACGCCCGTCGGCCGCCTCACGAGCGTGAAGTGTGCGCCGTACAATGTTGGCGCGTCGCTCATCCTGCTCGGCGATGCCGCGCACAGCATGGTGCCCTTCTACGGCCAGGGCCTTAACGCCGGCCTCGAGGACGTGCGCGTGCTCATGGAGCACCTCGACCAGTTCCCGGACCCGCAGATGTGGGGCACGGCGTTCGACCTGTACTCGCAGCACCGCAAGCCGGACCTTGACGCCATCAACGACCTCTCGATGCAGAATTACAAGGAGATGCGCGAGTCCGTGGCGACGCTCGCCTTCCGTGTGCGCAAACACGTCGACAATCTTCTCGCACGCTGGCTCGGCGACCGCTGGCTGCCCCTGTACACAATGGTCTCGTTCCGCTCGGACGTGCGCTACTCGCGCGCGCTTGCCGCGTCGCGCTTGCAGCAGCGCGTCGTGGATGCAGTAGTGAAGGCTGCTGCCGGCGGAGGAGTGCTCGCTCTCGCCGCAGTTGTCGCTGCCCTTCTGCGACGCTGGCGCGCGGCTCGCTGAGTGCAAAACCAGTCGCAGCTCGGCTGCGCTATGCGGTGCGTTTTCACCCCTGTTGCACGAGGATGAATGCAACCAAAAAGCACAAAGCGAAGGGCCAGCTACGTGGACGCTAGCTGCTCGCTCGTTAGTCGACTCGTTTTGCTCTGCGAAGTAAAATGCCCAGCCCGTGCGTGCATTTGTTAGCCTCCAGCGCATACCTCGACGAACGGCACATCGTCGATGCTCGTAAGGGCACGAGAGCGGTTTAACGTGCATAATGTACATTGAATAGTATGTGAGCGGCCGGGTGTCGTCTTTGGCCCTTAGCGCGAACTGAATATATGCTCTATCCGCCGAAAAATGATCACTCAGAAAGCCGTATAACATTGCCAATTTGGACTATTAGCTTGGCGGGCCGTCTTTGCGCGTTCCCAGAAGCCACCATGCACAGACGCAATAAGAATAGCACGCTAAGCGCCGTGTAGCTTTGGCTGGTCGAGTCTTCGCATCGCCTAGCATGTATTGGCTTAATCGCTATGTTCAGGATCCCTCATGGGGATACGCGACCGTCGTAGTTATGATAATTTATACAGAGCGTTCCTTTCGACTCCAAAGCTACGAGACTGAAAGCTCACAGCTGAGCGCCTCAGCAACCTACTAAATAGCGTCAGGGACGAAGGTGCGAAATATGAAAGTCGAATCAGACGCTCGAGATCTGCAGAAGCGCACTAGGAGATGGTTCGTTAAGGTCCGAGAAATACGGCGACGAAGCCACGGCTCACAGCGGCTTGCTAGAGGGTACGCAGAAAAAGTGAAGGCTTATGAGTGCCGTGCGTGGTGGGCTCCTCCCGTGGTCAGCAACGCCCTTGATCGGCATGCGTCATTGTTATATTTTCTAGCATTTGATATACTGACCAAAGCGCGGCGAGAGGCTGCACGAACGGTGAGAAAAGCGTGGGACTCCATTGTCGTTTGACAAAAACCTACCTGTTGCGCTTATCTTCAGCGCGGGGTTGTATTAGGTTTGCTGCAGTCCTCGCAGGGTTGAGTTACCAAACGTAGTAACTTAACTGACAAAACAGCGATGGATCCTGGCCAGGGTCTTGCTGAAGTTCATGCGAGTAAGCTAACACTTTTGTACCATCAGAGTGTGGCATGTGGCGCATAAGGATCGCGTGCAACCACGAACCTGAGGGTTCAGCCTGCCAGATCTGCTCTACTTAGTGAGATGCCCATTAGAGACTCTAGTGTCTTCCCACGATGAGACAACAGATTTGTTGGCACAGAGGCCGCTTTCGTGTACTCCTGGTCAGTAGTGAACATGGTGTTCTGTGGACGCAGTAAAAGTGTATCATGGCCAATAGTTCGGCCACATGGAGACTGCGATGCCAACTTGAGCTGAGCGTACTGCTCCCGCTGTGCTCAATTCAGCAGCGAGCGTTTCACTGTAGAGGTGGCTAGTTCGTCGCAATGCATACCAGCCTCTAAGTCAGGATCACCAGAAGGGCTGTAGACCAAGACACACCGACGAGTTATTGACCCATAACTGTACTCACTCTCAACTGTGTTGACGGGATCACACACGACTCTATTATGTTTGACATCAGAGGTACATAATCAGCGCGGCACCCCACGGGGTGGCGCTTTTCAGCTTGCTGCTACTTTATATCGACAGTTTAAGCATTGTTCGGGTGCGGCAGCTGGAGCGAGCCGATGCGCGGCTCCTTGCCCGTGCCGCGGGCGGCCGTGAGGGCCAGCGCGATGCCGACGGTGTCGAGGACCTTGACGGCGAACTGCGACAGGATGACATCAAGCGGCTTCTTGGCGACAATGATGTTCGTGATGAGCTGCGGGCCAGCAGTGGCGAACAGCACGAGCGAGCCAATAACGCTAGCGCTCTTGTAGTCGCGCGCGCCCGTGAGCTGCAGCAGCGCGCTAATGGCGTACGACTGCAGGGCCGACGACGCGAGCGACGTGCCGAGCGACGTGGCAACGTTCGCGGCCTCCTTCGACTCGAGCACGTCCTTCGGCGTGGCGGCGGCCTGCGCCTTGTGGTACAGCGCGCCGAACACGGGGCGCTGAATGACGAAGCTCGTCGACTGCGCGAAGGCAGCGCCAATGAGGATAGAGCCGGCCTGCACGGCGGGGAATCCGAACTGCAAAGACATCTGAATTACTGTTGGGATGGGAGCGGAGGCATTGAGGCGGGGGGGGTGTTCTTATTTATATGCGCGGTAAGCCCATGCAGCTGGAGGGAGGGGGCGCCACGTGGACGCGCGTAGTTATGGCCGGTTTGCTCAACTTCGCAGCAGCCTTGCTGGGCCCTGCGGGCCACGCATACCCGTGCCCAGGCGCTTCTAGAACGCAACAGCTTCCATGTGATCGCCGCGGAGAAGGTGCCTAAATGCAAATGCGTGGGCTATACTGCGGCCTGGCAGCCTAGCCTGCGAGTACGTGTTTCATGGCCGGTCAAACCCCCGGCCGGGCGCGGCGCCGCCGCCGCGGCGGGGCGCCGCCTGCGTCGTTCAAGAATCGTATTCACATGCATGCGCCCCAGCCCTAGCGCTGAGCTTGCATGTGGAGAACTGCTGCCCTGGACGCGCCACGCTGCATAGCTGCGACCCTGGTGGCATTGGCCGCGGCAGGCCAGGCCGCAAGCGCGGCCGCGCATTGGCTTCGCAGACTGCGCTTAGGTCTGGCGCGTGGGCCGCCAAAGCGCGCGACCAGGCCGCAGCGGCGTGGCGCGGCGCGAGATTCAGTGTTGCGGGGGGCCCCAGCTGCCGTCGCGGGGCCTGACAAACCAGCACCGCCACAGCCAATAGTGTCGCTGCAGCAAGGCCCATGTTCCCTCCCCCAAATAGGCTACTGACCGTACAGCGTGCTTAACGTTTTCGGCGCGGCTCAGAGCCGAGCCAAATGGTGCAATGTGGCACCATCCGTGCGCGGGCGTCCTGACCCCGGAAAGCGCCCATTGGCTGGCCCGTCGGCTGGCCCGGCGTGGTCCAACGTTCTAGCGTGGGGGCGTGGCGAGTGTGTGTGGGCCCGGCGCTGCTTAGATGCGCAGCCAACGCAGCCGGCGGCGGGCAATTCACGGCCGTCGCTAGTTAGCACTGCGCTATGTAATTGTTAGAGCTCGCGCGCGACCCACAAGCTGGAGTTTAGAAGAGAGTAGTCGTCGTGTTATTCCGGCGTCAGCGCCGCCTTCTAATATACAAGTCAATAAAATAAATAAGGTATCGTTCATGCGTCCGGCTCTGCGTCCGCGGGCTCGGCGTCCGCGGGCTC
>JANIVK010000191.1:0-12006 GCA_030555795.1 Entelexis sorbosivorans | reverse complement strand
AAGTAAATTGAAAAAGTTAGTCAGACCTGCAGAGGCGATCGTTTAGGGCCAGGTGGTCGCCGGGTACCCCGAGGCGCGCGGGCAGCAGGTGCTGGCCCTGCCCGTCGACGCGCAAATCGAGCTGCTGAAGAGCGATCTGTGCGGCGCCGACCCCGTGAACTACGCCGTTGTGCGGGCCGTTGTGCAGCTGCTGCACGGCGTGAGCGCGAACGAGTCGAAGAACGCAATGGGCCTGCGCAACCTCGGCGTGGCCATGTCGCCGAGTCTGCGCGTGCCCGTGCCGATTCTGCAAGTATACATCGAGCGGTGCCGCGCCATTTTCTAGCGATGCGCGCGACGAGCGACGCGAGATGTGAGCCGCGCGAACGGCCGCGGCACCTGCGCGCGCGCCTTAATTGTGTAGTCAAATAGCGTCGTCTTAAGTTTCGTCGTGTGTACAGTGTGTGGAATGCTTATGAGGAGAGAGGTCTATTAAATAGTGGCGCCGGCAGCCGCCGCGGCCTTTTGCTGCAGCCAGTTCGCGCCGGGCGCCCTGCCGCGAAGGACGTTCTCAATGAACGTTTCACCAGCCTTGTAGGAAGAGCGCACGAGCGGCCCGCTCGCGCAGTAGAGGAAGCCCATCTGCATGGCGCGGTCGTGCCAGTGCTGGAACTTCTCGGGCGTCACGTACTCGGCAACCTTTACGTGGCGCTTCGTCGGGCGCATGTACTGGCCGAACGTGACGACGTCGACGTGCGCGTCGCGCAGGCGCCGCAGCGTGCGCTCGATCTGCTCGTCCGTCTCACCGAAGCCGAGCATGATCGACGTCTTCGTGATGAGCGACGGCACGGCCTCCTTCGCGCGGCGCAGCACGGCCAGCGACTGCTCGAACGTGGCGCGGCGGTCGCGCACAAACGGCGTCAGCTCCTCGACCGTCTCGACGTTGTGCGCGTACACGTCGAGCCCGGACCGCGCCAGCACGTCGACCATGGCCAGGTCGCCCTTGAAGTCGCCGCCGAGACACTCGACAAGCGTCTTGCCCTGCGACTTCTCCTTGATGAGCTCGACCGTTTTGGCGAAGTGGTGCGCGCCGCCGTCGGGCAGGTCGTCGCGGTCGACCGTCGTGAGCACGACGTAGCCGAGGCCCCACTTCGTGATGGCCGTCGCCGTGTTCTCGGGCTCCATGGGGTCGAGCGGGCCCGGCGCGCGGCTCGTCTTCACGGAGCAGAAGCGGCAGCCGCGCGTGCACGTGTCGCCCATGAGCATGATTGTGGCCGTGGCCTTCGACTTGTCGGTGCCGCCCCAGCACTCGCCGATGTTGGGACATCGCGCCTCCTCGCACACCGTATGCAGCTTCAGGCCCTTCAGGTCCGACTTCAGGCTGGCGAAGTTGCGGCCCTTCGGGATCTCCGTCTTCAGCCACCGCGGCAGCCGCGTGTCCTCCTTCGGAATGGCCGCCGCGACCTTGTCCTCGACCATGAGCTTCGCCGCCTTGCCCGCGACAAAGTCGTCGAAGCTCGGCCCCGCATCAAGCTTATTTGTGAACCCGAGGCGCCGGGCCGACCGCGGCTTCGATTGCGAGCTCACGCTCCGCGAGGATTGCACCACGCGCCGTCCGTACATCGCCGTGGATTGCAGCTTCAGCCAATTTTTTGTGGCTCACGTTTCGTGCTGACCCCGAGTCCGCTGGGCACGGGCTGACAGGGTCCCCCCCAACCGGGGCCCGCCACGCGCACGGGTCCTCACTACGCTCGGGCACGTGATATCCGGGCGAGAGTTAAAATGCGCGGGCTCGTCTCGCGAACTTTTTTTTTTTTTTCATTAGTGCGGAACTTCAGTACTAGTGTTGCTTGCATACCCTATGCACCATGGGCACGTCGAGCGTCAAAGTCTGAAGAGAACAAATACGGAGGTTGTCTTATAGCGTTCGTCATGGTCAACGTCGCGGCTCCTTGGAGCCTGTGTTGCGATCATGAGAACCGGTGAACCATACATACTACACATGTAATCTAATTTTTTTTTTCTTGAATGAACGGTAAACGGGCCGACTTTGCATTAGCGCGGCTGCATATATCGCGCTATGTGGTGGGTGGGCATGCAGCGAAGCGCCTGGCGACCTCCGCGGCGCCGCGACGGTGCCTAGTGACGCCTGGCTCGAGGGCTCCCATTGGTGCCGCAGTGGTCCCCACAAGGGCCGGGGCGGTCTGGCCGTGTCCGCGGAGTGCCCTAATCACGCAGATGCATAAATGAGCCGCGTGGGCCTTACGTGTATAAATAAGGGCCGCGGGCAAAAAAGCGGGCCCCGGAGATGGCGACGGCGAAGAAGGACGCGGTGATTATTGGCGCGCCGTTCAGCGGCGGCCAGGGCAAGCCCGGCTGCGACGATGCGCCGAAGATGCTGGAGGACGAGGGCCTTGGCGGCGAAGTCGAGCAGCTGGGCTGGAGCGTGCAGTGGGAGCACCTCAGCTTTGCCGAGCCTGCCGACGACCCCGTCGTGCACAACATGAAGCGCCCGAAGTACGTGTCGCAGGCGGCCGAGCAGATCTACAAGAGCGTGGCGCGCGTGGCCGAGGGCGGCAAGTTCCCGCTGACCGTCGGCGGCGACCACTCCATTGCCATTGGCACCGTCGCCGGCGTGCTGAAGGCGCACCCCGACGCGTGTCTGCTGTGGATCGATGCGCACGCCGACCTGAACGCGCCGGCCGCGTCGCTCAGCGGGAACCTGCACGGCTGCCCCGTGTCGTTCCTCGTCGGCATCGACGAGATCAGCGCCACGCAGAACGACATGTTCAGCTGGGTCCCGCGCGGGTGCCTTGACTTCAAGCGCATTGCCTACATCGGCCTGCGCGACGTGGACCCGTTCGAAAAGGAGGCGATCCGCAAGTACGGCATTGCCGCGTACTCGATGCACGACGTCGACCGGTACGGCATTGCCCGCGTCGTGGAGATGGCGCTCGAGCGCGTGAACCCGGGGCTCACGCGCCCGATCCACCTCTCGTTCGACGTCGACGCGCTCGACCCGTTCTTCGCGCCGAGCACGGGCACGCCCGTGCGCGGCGGCCTGACCTGGCGCGAGGGCTGCTTCATCTGCGAGGCCGTGGCCGAGACGGGCAAGCTTGTGGGCATGGACCTCGTCGAGTGCAACCCGCACCTCGGCGAGAACGAGGGCAACGCGAAGGAGACGCTGCAGTCCGGCATCGCGCTCGTGAAGTCGGCGCTGGGCCAGACGCTGCTGTAGATATATAGATAGATGCATGATGATAAACGCGCACACAGAACAAAAAGAAAACCTGACATTAAACTGCTAGAATTGTGCTGCTGCTGCTGCTGTTGCTGCTGCTGCTGCTGCTGGCGACGCGGCGCGGCCCAGCACCTGCCGGCGCCGCGAGTCTACTTCACAAGAAATCTGAGCTGCGCTGCTCTACGTTATTAGCCGGCGGCTAGTGTATATATTCGCGCAGTCCGCGCAGGCGCTGCGCCGCGTCGTGCAGGATCGCGTCGTCCTTGCACACGGCAAAGCGCAGGTAGTTTTCGAGCAGCGGCGCTGCCTTCGGCGTCGTGAACTCCGTCGGCGGGATGGCCACGACGCCGAGCGTCTTGATGAGCCAGATCGCGAGCTTGAAGTCGCGCGGCCGGTCCTGCACGACCTCGGGGAACGCAAAGTCGCTTGGCAGCTGCACCTTCGCGAAGTTCACGAGCAGGAAGTACCCGCCCTCGGCGCGGCTGTAGGGCAGGCCGAGCTCGTCGAACACGTCGGTCAGGATCTTGTACTTCTTCTTGAAGTACGAGATAGTGTTATCGTAGTAATTCTCCTTGTCGGCAGCGGCGAACGACTTCGACACGGCCGCCTGGCACGGTGTGTTCACGGCAAACACAATGCGTGTGTGCGCCGACGCCACGTACTTCACGAGATGCGCTGGGCCAATGACCCAGCCCACACGCCAGCCCGTCGCGGCAAAAATCTTGCCCGCCGAGCCGACCGTCAGCGTGCGGTCGGCAATGTCCTTAGACAGCGTCGCCATACGCGTGAACTCGCTATAGTAGAGGCGGTCGTAGACCTCGTCGGACACAATGACGAGATTGTGCTTCACGCAGAGGTCGCCAACGCGCTGCAGCTCGGCGCGCGAGAACACCTTGCCAATCGGGTTGTGCGGACTGTTCAGCACGAGCATGCGCGTGCGCGGCGTGACTGCGGCCTCAAGCTCAGCAAAGTCGATATACCACTCGTTGGCTGACGACGTCTTCGTCTCGGCGTCCTTCGGCGGGTGGATGGGCACGTACACAAGCTTGCCGCCAGCCATCTGCACGTTCGGAATGTATTGGTCGAAAAACGGCTCAAATACAATGACCTCGTCGCCGGGGTTCAGGAATGCAAAGAACGACGCCAGCATGCCCTCGTTTGCGCCGGCCGTCACGACGACCTCCTGCGTGGGGTCGAGCGTGCGCCCGAAGAACGGGCTGTACGCGTCAGAGATGGCCTTCAACAGCTCGGGGCGGCCGCGCGTGGGCGAGTACTGGTTCAGCGCGGCCGAGTCGGCCGCCTCCTTTAGCGCGTCCGTCGCGAACTTGGGCGGCGAGTACGAGAAGAAGCCCTGGCCAAGGTTCGCGACCGGCTTCTTCGTCTCAGCCTCCGCGTCGGCGGCGGCTCCATTGATGAGCGACCAGACATCAATCTTGCTCGAGGCGACGTGCTGACTCGGTTCGGGAAGCGACATCGTGTGATACAATCTAAAACGACTACAGAGCCGTCTTATCATTCACTGCGCTGACGGCGAATTGGCGCCCGCTCATATGTCCGCGGTCTGCATGACGCAATGTAACGTGATAGTGGGAGGTGAGTCACCTGCGCAGCCGTTGTGGGCAGCGTCATCATGCAAGGCGACAGATCAGGCCGCGTTATCGGACGTGCATTAAAGGCAGGCCCCTCTAAGCACGAACCTGTGCAGCGGCACGGCCAGACAAACGGAGCATTGAATAAGATAGCCACAAATGTAAATTCAACTTCATTGCCGACCCGGCGGGCGGAAGCTAAATACGAGCCGTTTGGCGAAGAAATTGAAGAGTAAAGTGAATAAATAGTTTAAACAGTGTACGCGGCAGTAAAAGCAAGCGCATAAATAGTAAGAGTGTCAAAGGTATTGGGAGACGCATTCATGCTACGCGGTCTGCCGTCTTCTTGCGCAGATGGTGGCGCCCCGTGAGCGGCGGCCTGGCCTCGGCCGAGCCGGCCGACGACGGCAAATCCTCGGCCGGGAACAAGCTGCGCCCCAACTGGAGGCCCGCGGCCGACGACTGCTCGGCGTGGAACTTCCACCGCTGCCGCATCCCCATGTCGACTTCGTGCGATATGGTTGGCGGACACCACGCGTCGCTGTAGGGCGTGCCCGCGAGCCCCGTCAGGTGGCTGAAGACGCCCGTGGCAATCGCCGCCGACGCGTAGCCGCCCTCGAGCACGGAAAGCAGGTGCCCAGTGCCGAAGTTCTCGGCGAGCGCAACACAGTCGCGCGTGAAGCGGTTGAAGAACGACGTCGGGACGTGTACCTTGTGGCGCTGCATGCCCGGCGTCTCGAGCTCGCTGCCGTCAAAGCCCGCCGACACAACGACGAGCGGCTTGAAGGCGGCGTGCTGGCTAGCCGCCTCTGAGCGCGCCTTCTCGAGGAACTCGGCCGCGCGCTCAAACAGTTGCGAGTACTCGCGCTCGTAAATGCGGTCAAACTCGCGCGCGTCTGCGTACGGCTTTAGGTGCACATTCCAGACGGCGCAGTTGTGGGCAATGAAGCACACGGACGCGTCGGCGATCTGGCGCGGCTGCGCGACGCCCAGCTCGCAGGGGAACGAGTTGATATCGTGCAGCGAGAAGTAGCCCATCGACACGTCGGCCGGGCCGTCGGCCTTGAACCCGAGCTTCCACAGCAGATCCTGGTTGCCGTCGCCATGGTGCAGGTCGAAGTCGAGGATGATCGCGTGCGTGATCGCGTGGCGCGCCTTGGCGTACTGGATGGCGATGTGCGCGTTGTTGATAATACAGAAGCCGCTGGCCTCATCCTCGTGGCAGTGATGCCCCGGCGGCCGCACGGCCACGAACGCGCGGTGCGCGCTGCCCGTAAAGATCTCGTCTACACCCTTCTCCACAGCAGCCACGTTGCCCTCGAGCGCCTCGACCGTCTGCGGCGCAAGATAGATGTCGTAGTAGGGCCACGACTCGGGAACCTCGAGCTCGCCGCGGCCGAGCTTTGCCGCGGCCTGGCTGCACAGCGCGTAAAGCTCCGTCGCCCAGTCCTTGCCGTGCACGGCCTCGAAGTGCGGCGCATAGAGCGACGCGCGGCGCGTCGACTCCGTCACGCGCAGCGGCACCTTCGTTTTCGCGAGCCCAACCCCCAGCGCGCACGCCTTCAGGCGCTCGGGCCGCTCGACAACGGTGGCCAGCGACTTCTTCGAAATCCACGGCCGCGACATCTTGTGCTTGTACCCGGCATCGCACAGCACAACGACGACCTCAGGCGTCGCCGTGAGCAGGTCCTCGGCCACTACGGACGCGGCTAGCGACTCGAATGCCTGCAGCGCGGCCGAGGCGCGCGGCGCGCGGTCCGCCGGCACGGGCGAGACGGGCCGCGAGATCGGTGGTGACGCACCGCGAATGGCGTGGCGGTACGGCAGCGGCGACGACGTCTCCGAAATGAGGCTATCGAGTTTGCTGCTGTCGATGCCCGGGGCGTCGTCCGCGTCCGTGTCGCTGCTCGCGCTCGGCGCGTCGTCGTCCAGGCTCATGGCGCTCAATCCGGCCGCGTTCGACGCACTGGCCATTGAGATATCGTTCTCTCCTAGCAGATGCTCCATGTTTGGCGGCATACGCGAACGTGGGGAGCCGTCTATTTACTGATCTAGTTTCGCGAGGCGCACTGTTTATGCAAACCTAGCCCTATGTGGCACGTTCCCTGCGCGTACGAGTGGGTTTGTGGCGCAGGTCGGCAGCAATAACCCGCGGCGAAGGCACAAACTCAGCATGCAGACAGCCAGTAAGGCAAGGCGTAGGTCAGGCTTATGAATCTGCTTTAACTGAGCTGCATCCGAGCGGAAATTATGTAGCACCGCGCAGCGTACGCCATATTTACTGCTTCGGGCTATGCTGTACTTTTGTCAAGCGATAACGCCATGCCGTGCGGCTGGTGCGCTTGCCAAGCCGGATTTCTGCAATTGCTATCTATGCAGCCTCAGAGTGCTGCAATGTTTTCTAACCATGCCAATGTCGCCGAATTTTCCAATTTCCGGCGGTTTATCGAAGCCGGCGAACAGATAACGCATCGTTTGTTTGGGAATATATTCAGAGCTGAGCACAATTGGCGTCCCGAGCCGGTTACATAAACCACCCTCTTGAGCACTTGGAAAGGGTAAGATAAACGACAATGCCGCGGTGGGCCGTATAGAAAGCAAGACGGCGTTGTAAACCGTGCTCGGTTCAAGCACCCGTGTCGCACGTTGGGAGACCGATGACAAATGGCTGCTGGGAGGCGGCAGGGTGAGGGGGCGCCGACGACGCTGACTTAATGGAAGTTAACTAGTTAACGGTGCAGCGAAATGTCGAACAAAGTCGGCGAGCTGTACAACACGGTCATTGAGAGCGTCATTCGGGAAACGAAGACGGAGTTCGAGGACACCGGCGATGACCCAGCCGTGCTTGACATGCTAATGAAGGCATGGCGCAAGCGGCTCGGCGAGATGAACGTGATTAAGGACCCGGGGTGGGATTCAGAAGCAAGGAAGGACGAGCAGACGCCCGCATGGGACACGGACGCTCGCAGGACCGATGGCGCGTCCCTCGGTGCGGCAGGTCTGGCACCGGGTCCCATGAACTCCATGGGCAGCGCTAGCAGTACGGACAACATGCCGATGCCGAACGACGCCCTGCTGTTCGGCCTGGGGTCCGTGAAGCAGGATCCTGAGGAGCTGAATGCGTCTGGGCAGCAGCAGCTCGGCTCGCAGCAGTTCGCAGGCGCAACAAGCGCGCCCGGCTCGGCGCAGTCGGCGAGCCAGCACCCATTGTACGTGCGGAACCAGCCGTTTGACATGCTGGGTGCCCCCGACCGGTCCAGCGGCGGGTTCAATCCCCTTAATAGCAGCGGCTCCGAGCAAGGCGCTCGTGGCAGCCAGCCACCACCGCCATCACAGTCCTCACAGCCCGCGGGCCAGCTGCCGCACGGCGCATCGCTGTCTCCCGAGCTGCGGAGACAGCTGCACGACGCCATGAACGGGCAGCCGAAGGTGCCGCAGACGGACGGCCCGCAGGACGAGGAGCTGAACTCGGACCTCGACGACAGCGAGGACGAGCTCGTGGACAGTAACGACGATGAAGAGGGCGAGCAGACGCAGATCATGCTCTGTCTTTACGAAAAGGTGCACAAGGTGAAGACACGATGGAAGTACACGCTGAAGGACGGCGTGGCAAATGTGAATGGGCTGGACTACGTTTTTGCAAGGGCAAACGGTGAGTCGGAATGGTAAGACCCGAAAAAGCGCTGGCCACGAGACGTTGCTGGCGCCCGCTGAGCACGCGCGCACCGCGCGCGCCCCACCTCATCATATATATATATATATATATATATATATATATAAAGTATATATTCTAATACCATCATATCTAGCTTTTCACTGGCTGCTGTGCGTCGAAGGCGTTGCTAATGTGGCTCGTGTTATATATAGCTACGAGCGCGTTCGTGCTTGCGAAGCGCGGGCGACGTGCCTCCTTCCCCCCTCCTCGCTTACCACGATACCCGCACGAGCGTCATATGTCACGCATGTGTACATGCATGCGATCTGCACGCGGCGCGCACGAAATCGCCTACCCCCGAACAGCGGCGCCAAGGTGGCCGCACAGTACGCCGAAGCCAAGTTAGCATTTTGCGAGGCGTTCGGCTTGCACGTTCGGCCTCGAAATTTAGCTTCAAATTAGCTTTGCCGCGGTAAATTGGCCGCGGCAGGCCGCGCCGACGCTGGGGCGGGTGCGTTAGTCAGCGGGCCTAGCGGCAGCCAGCATGTTCGCTTCTTAAGCAGCCGCCAGTCTGATCTGCTGCAGCTCACCAGCACAATGACCGACTACGAGCGGCCACCAAAGTATGTGTCGTACGGGACGGCTGGGTTCAGGGACAAGGCTGACGTGCTGGACACGATCCTGTATCGCGTCGGGCTCGTGGCCGCGCTGCGGTCGCGATACCTGAACGGCGAGACGGTCGGCGTGATGATCACGGCGTCGCATAACCCGCCTGAGGACAACGGCGCGAAGCTCGTGGATCCCTATGGCGACATGCTCGAGCAGAGTTGGGAGCCACGCGTTGCGGATGTCGCGAACGCGCAGAGCGCGGCCGAGTGCAGCGCGAAGGTGGACGCGCTCTACAAGGAGCTCGGCGTGTCGCCGACCAGCAGCGCAAACATTGTCTACGGCAAGGACACGCGTGCGTCCGGGCCGCGGCTCACGGCAGCGCTTGTGGCCGGGCTGGACGCGGCCGGTGCGCGCGGCGAGGACGCGGGTCTTGTGACGACGCCGCAGCTGCACTACCTCGTGCGGGCCACGAACACGCTGGGCGGGCCGTCGAACAACTCGCAGCACCTCGAATCATACGGCATGCCCACGCAGGACGGCTACTACCGCAAGCTAGCGACGGCGCTGAAGGCCGTGTTCACGCCGGCGCGCGTCGTCGGCTCGGCGCCGGCGTCCGTTGTCGTCGACTGCGCGAACGGCGTGGGGGCGCTGAAGCTGCGCGAGATGGTGCCCGTGATCAAGAACCTTGTGGACCTGCGCGTTGTGAATGGCGACACGGACCACCCCGAGCTGCTGAACTCGCAGTGCGGCGCCGACTTTGTGAAGACGAACCAGCGGCTACCGGCGAACGTCGACGCCAAAGACAACCAACTCTACGCATCCTTCGACGGCGACGCCGACCGCGTCGTTTTCTACTACACGTCGAATGGCCAGTTCCATCTGCTCGACGGCGACAAGATCGCCACGCTCGCGGCCGGGTCGCTGAGGCACGTCACGGAGCAGGCCGGCACGCGCCTGAACATCGGCGTTGTGCAGACGGCGTACGCGAACGGCTCGTCGACGGACTACATCGAGCATGGCCTGCAGCTGCCGGCCGTATGTACGCCGACGGGCGTAAAGCACCTGCACCACGCGGCGCAGGACTTCGACATCGGCGTCTACTTCGAGGCGAACGGGCACGGCACCGTGCTGTTCAAGGAGAGCACGACACGGCATCTGCGGCAGCTTAATGTGCACAGCGACGCCGAGAAGCGCGCCATCGACACGCTGCTTGCGCTGAGCGACCTCATCAACCAGACCGTGGGCGACGCCATTGCTGACCTGCTCATGGTTCTGGCGATTCTGCTCGTCGAGCGCATGACGCCCGCGCAGTGGGACGCGCAGTACACGGACCTGCCGAACCGGCTCCTGAAGGCGGCCGTGAAGGACCGCACCATCTTCCGCACGACGAACGCCGAGCGGCAGCTCGCGAAGCCCGACGGCCTGCAGGCCGCCATTGACGAGCTCGTGCGCAGCACGCCGAAGGGCCGCTCCTTCGTGCGTGCCAGCGGCACGGAGGACGTCGTGCGCGTGTATGCCGAGGCCGAGACGCAGGCGGCGGCCGACAAGCTGGCCGACGACGTGAAGGCGCTCGTTGTCGAGAAGTACGGCGCTTAGGCGGCGGTAGCGGCAGCGGCGGCAGCCGTGGCAGCGGCCAATTTTGACCAAAAAGAACAAGACCGGCCCGACTATTTAAAGTACATAAAAAACTCAATAATGATAAACGTGCAACTCAGTAGAGACGATTCGGGCAATGGTGCTGCTGCTGGCCGCCGCAGCGTACGTGCGCACGGCGCGGCGCGCCAGGGCGGTCTCGTGGCGGTGCTTGTTGCGGGCTTCTGCTACTTGACTTTCGTGTTCACGAAGAAGCTAGAAGACGCCGCAGCCAAGCTCGCGCTGTGCATATGCCTGCTTTTCGTGGCGCCGCATGTCGAAAAACATCCAGCGGTACCACAGGTATGTGGGGATCACCGTGGCGAGGTGCCACAGCGAGTGCGCGTCGATGGCGCGCCAGTACGGGCTGAAGTCGTTCAGCTCGAACGACGAGCCAAGGAGCACGCTGAGCATGATGACGATGGGCAGCAGGTCGCGGCGGTCGCGGCTCGTCACGTACATGCGCAGCGCGAGGTACATCCACAAGCCCGTCTGCGCGAAGCCGACGATGATGCCCGCGAGCATGTTGTACGCGTAGTTGAAGCGCACGAAGCTGAGGTAGTAGACGTGGCCCGCGTAGAATGTGAGCAGCGCGGCGATGACGGCGTAGCGCGGCCGCGCGCGCGCGGGCAGGTCGAGGCGGAACAGGCGCACGAGGGCCAGGAACATGCCGAACAGGATCTGGCCGATGGCGGAGAAGTAGTCGAGGCGCTCCGTGAGCACGAAGTCGCGCGTGTGGAACACGGCGCTCCACAGCCACGTGTTTACGCCGACGACGCCGAACGCGAGGTAGTACGCCTTCATGCGGAAGTTCTCGAGGTTGTGCGTGCGTCGACGCAGCAGCTTGAACCCCGCAAGGTTCGGCCACAGGTTCATGAGGCTGAACAGCACCGACGCTGGCTCCTGCACGCCGAGCACGCGCCGGAACGGCCACTTGCCGTGGTACTGGTGCACGCGCATGCCGAGGCTCTCGTGCGTCGTTGTGAGGCCCTGCTGGCACACGTAGTCGCAGTCGGCCGCGCACGTCCACTGCAGCGCCCGCAGCACGAGCCCCAGGTCGCGCGGGCACGACGTCTCCTCGCACTGCCGCACGCACTCCTGAAACTCAGGCAGGCGGTCGCCGGACGACGCCGCCGCCAGGCCGGCCAGCGCCGCCCACACGGCGCACACGCGGATGAACAGGTGCTGCATCTCCCGAACAGCAGGCCGGGCAGCAGCGCTAGGGCGGGCCCGCCTATTTATTAAGCTGGGTCGAAGCGCGCGACCCACGGCGGCCGGGCGCTGCCGCCCACGACCGCGCG
>JANIVK010000190.1:0-12329 GCA_030555795.1 Entelexis sorbosivorans | reverse complement strand
ATGCTTTTGCGGACCCTGTAGGGCGACCAAGAGGCAATAGGTGACGACTGTTAGAGACCTGGCTTCGGCCACTTGTGGTGTGAGTGCTCGCTGCGCTCGCACTGCTAGGTAGCTATCTGGTTGATCCTGCCAGTAATATATGCTTGCATCAAAGATTAAGCCATGCATGTCTAAGTATAGCAACTATACAGTGAAACTGCGAATGGCTCATTAAATCAGTTATCGTTTATTTGATAGTACAGCTACATGGATAACCGTGGTAATTCTAGAGCTAATACATGCACAAGTCCCTCGGGACGTATTTATTAGATACAAACCAACCTCGCCTTGGTGATTCATGATAACTTGTCGGAGCCTTTTTGGCCGGTTCATTCAAATTTCTGCCCTATCAACTGTCGATGGTAGGATAGAGGCCTACCATGGTAGCAACGGGTAACGGGGAATTAGGGTTCGATTCCGGAGAGGGAGCCTGAGAAACGGCTACCACATCCAAGGAAGGCAGCAGGCGCGCAAATTACCCAATCCTGACACAGGGAGGTAGTGACAATAAATAACGATACAGGGCCTCTGGTCTTGTAATCGGAATGAGAACAATTTAAACCACTTATCGAGGAACAATTGGAGGGCAAGTCTGGTGCCAGCAGCCGCGGTAATTCCAGCTCCAATAGCGTATGTTAAAGTTGTTGCAGTTAAAAAGCTCGTAGTTGAACCTCGTGCAGCGGGCGGGTCCACCGACAGGTGGCACTCGGCTGCTGCACTTGCCCGCACCCCTTCGGGCGGTGGGGCCTTTACTGTGAGAAAATTAGAGTGTTCAAAGCAGGCTTGTGCCGGAATACGTTAGCATGGAATAATAGAATAGGACGAAGGTTCTATTTTGTTGGTTCTAGGACCGTCGTAATGATTAATAGGGATGGTCGGGGGCATCAGTACTCCGTAGTAAGAGGTGAAATTCTTGGATTTACGGAAGACTAACTGCTGCGAAAGCGTTTGCCAAGGACATCTTCACTAATCAAGAACGAAAGTTAGGGGATCGAAGACGCTTAGATACCGTCGTAGTCTTAACCGTAAACTATGCCGACTCAGAATCCCGCCGCCGAATTGTAGCGGCGGGGCGCTGTGTGAGAAATCAAAGTTTTTAGGTTCTGGGGGGAGTATGGTCGCAAGGCTGAAACTTAAAGGAATTGACGGAAGGGCACCACCAGGAGTGGAGCCTGCGGCTTAATTTGACTCAACACGGGGAAACTCACCAGGTCCAGACGGATATAGGATTGACACACTAAAGATGTTTCATGATCATTCGGGTGGTGGTGCATGGCCGCTTTTAGTTCGTGATGTGAGTTGTCTACTTTATTGTGATAACGAGCGAGACCTCGGCCACTAGTTGCGTGCGTCCACATTTTGTGGGCAGACGCTCTTAGTGGGACTACCTGAGCAATCGGGGGGAAGTGAGGCAACAGCAGGTCTGTGATGCCCTTAGACGTTCTCGCCGTCGTGAACATCTCGTCCGCGTCGGCGCGCCTCGGCAGCCCGAACGAGTACGTCGACTACGCGGCGTCGAAGGGCGCGCTCGAGACGTTCACGACGGGCTTCGCGAAGGAGGTCGCGCGCGAGGGCATCCGCGTGAACTGCGTTCGCGCGGGGCACATCTACACAGAGATGCACGCCGACGGCGGCGAGCCTGCCCGCGTGGACCGCGTGAAGGACTCGATCCCGCTGGGCCGCGGTGGGCAGCCCGAGGAGGTCGCGCGCGCAGTGTTGTGGCTGACCAGCGACGACGCCTCGTTCGTCACAAACACGTTTCTGGATGTCACGGGCGGCAAGTGAGCATTCACTTGCGTTCGCTCACTTGCGTTCGGCGCCGCTGCTACGTCGCCGCTGCGTCGCCGCTGCGTCGCTGCTGCGCGGCCGCTGCGCAGGCGGCCGGCGGCGCTATGTGGCCGGACGCAGCCCGCACATCTACTACTTAGACACGCCAAGCAGGCAGGCAGAAGAACGTACAGATGAAACTGCATTAGAGCTTAAATACTGATTAGGAAGCTAAGCCGGCGTCACGCCGAACGGCTTCACGCCCTCGGGGCGCTTGCCCTTCAGGCCGAGCGGCACAATGCCGCTGACGTGCATGTCCGGGCCGTACACCTCCATGGGCAGGCCAAGGTCGTTGCCGGCCGAGACAATGAGGCGCAGACCCTCCTGCCAGTTCGGGCCGCCGCGGCGCACGTAGATGCGCACCTTGTGCCGCAGAAGGTCGGCCTGCGTGTCGCGGAACGCGCGGATGATGCCCTTGAACGTGGAGCCGACCTGCGTGAAGTTCGCAATGCCGCCGCCAATGAACAGCACCTTGCCCTCGGGCACAACGGGCCCGCGCAGCATGAGGTCCAGCACCGTCTTCGCGTATGAGTAGGTCTGGGCCTCGTTCGGCGCGCCGGAGTACTCGCCGTAGTTCGCGAGCTCGGCCGCGTAGCCGGCGCTGGCAATGGCGTCCGCGTACACGACGGACGCGCCGCCACCGGCCACGAGCGTCCAGATGCGGCCCTGCGCGTTCAGGATCGTCAGCTTCAGACTCGCGCCCGTCTTCGCGTCGAGCTCGGCAATGTAGGCCTCCTCGGGGCTCTGCTCGCGGCCAAACGGCGCGGGGAACTCCATGGGCGGGCCGTTGTCGATCGTGGCCGGACCCTCGTCGGCGGCCCGCGTGACCTTGCCAAGGCTCTCGTCGCTGCGCGCGCCGGCCCACTTCGGGCCGCACTCGAACTCGGCCGTCTGGTCAAGCTTACCGGCGAGATCCAGGTAGTGCACCTCCACCTCGTCGCCCTTCGGAATCACGACGAGCGGGTTGATCTCGAGATACGTGAACTGCATGTCCACGTAAACGGCGTACAAGCGGTTCACAAAGTCGAGCAGCGCCTGGTGCTGCTGCTCGGGAACGTGCTTGAACAGCTCCTGCTTGATCGTCTCGTTCGACGGGTAGCTCTTCTGCAGGTCCACGGGCACAAGCAGCTTCGACGCCTTCGCATCGACGTCGCCAACATCGACACCGCCCTCGTGGTAGAACAGGATGTAGTCGCCCTCGCGCGACGAGTTGATGTTGATGTAGTACTCGTGCTGCTGCTCGTGGGGCACGAACGGCTCGACCAAAAACACCGTGAGCTTGCCCGAGACGTGCTCAACCTGCTGGTCCTTGCCCGCGCGCTGCGCAACCCACTCCTGCGCCTCGGCCCACGTCTTGTTCAGGGCCAGCAGGCCGGACTTGCCGCGCCGCTTGATGAGCATGTCCGGCTTGGCCACAAAGCGCGCGCCGGCCTCAAGCAGCCACGGGTACGCCGCCTCGGCCTCGGCAAACACGCGCGCGACGTCGTTCGGCGTCGCGTCCGACGGGAAGCGCAGCTGCGCCAGCTTCGGCGTGCCCAGGCTGAACCGCGTCTGCGGCTGCTCCGCCGAGTACACAGGCGAACGCGGCAGGAAGTGGGCAAGCAGCGCCTTGCCGTCGGCCTCTCGAATGGACTTCGCACTCATGTTTCGTTCAGGCTAAGTGTGCTCGCCAGGGTGGGGATGTTAGTCCCCGATTCGTACGCGTGGAAGTGGGTGGGGACGCGGAACCCGCAGTCACCTGACCGGAGCCTCTCCCCAACGAGTCCCACATATCGGGCGGTCCCACACAATACATAGCCTGTTATCAGTAAACACGGAGGCCGGCCGTCAACTGGGGCAGTTGTCTAAAAAGGAGCGAGCACTTATCTGCGGCTCTGCAAGATGTGGCTCTCTCGATACTCTCCCAACTAACGTATAAATTTAATGACGTGCTTCTGCAGTACTTGCGGCTGGCATGCTCTGGCGCGCGCGAAAATAAAATAAAAATAAAAAATAAAAAATAAAAAATCAAAGGGCTCGGAAGTAGAGATTCTTGTAGTGGCAATTAATTTGCGGGCTGTGCTTGCGGTGCTAGTATAGACTTATCACTAGAGCGGTGTGAAATAAGACACTAGGCGGTGTGCGTCCTGGCGTTTGATCCCCTTAGTGTCTGCCCACGAACGTAGTTTGTGCGTACTGTTTTCCGTCTTACAGATGTAAAAATATATATCTTGGGGCCTCCGCGCACGCCACAGATCGAAGTCTGCGATGCGCTGCGGCCCCACGAAACATAGAGTGAGAATGTTAGATGGCTAACTTGCGACCGTGAGAGACTCAAGCTTAGTTCTTAGGAAGCGTGTTCGAAATCTTCTCGTTCAGGTCCTGCAGCTTCGACACGTCGACGTTGTTGCTCTTGGCCAGAGCAATCAGCTTCGAGTAGTTGCCCGTGAGCTGCGCCGTCATCTCGGCGTTCATCATGTCGGCACCGCCGCCCATGACGTTGGCCAGGAACACCTCAGCGCCGTTCGTCACGGACTGCACGAAAGGGCCGAGCAGGAAGTTGCCAATGGCCTTCGAGACGCCGAACGTGAAGGGGGCCAGAGCGTTGGAGACCGTGGCAATAGCGTTGTCGATCTGCGAGTCGGCGCCCGTGATGAAGGCAACGAGGCGGTCAGCGTTGGCATGCGGGTCGCCGCCGGCCTGCTGCAGCTGGCGGTTCAGCGTGTCCTGGACCTGACGAGCGTTCGTGACAGAGCCCTCGACGCCAGAAAGGTTCGCGTCCGTGGCACGCTTGCTCTTAGGAAGCGTGTTCGAGATCTGCTGGTTCAGGTTCTGCAGCTTCGACACGTCGACGTTGTTGCTCTTGGCCAGAGCAATCAGCTTCGAGTAGTTGCCCGTGAGCTGCGCCGTCATCTCGGCATCGAGCATGTCGGCGCCGCCGCCCATAACGTTGGCCAGGAACACCTCAGCACCGTTCGTCACGGACTGCACGAAGGGGCCGAGCAGGAAGTTGCCAATGGCCTTCGACGCGCCGAACGTGAAAGGAGCGAGGGCGTTCGAAATCGTGGCAATAGCGTTGTCGATCTGCGAGTCAGCGCCCGTGATGAAGGCAACGAGGCGGTCGGCGTTGGCATGCGGGTCGCCGCCGGCCTGCTGCAGCTGGTGGTTCAGCGTGTCCTGGACCTGGCGAGCGTTCGTGACGGAGCCCTCGACGCCGGACAGGTTCGCGTCAGTGGCACGCCTGTCAAACGGCACGGCCGAAACGAGAGCGAGAGTAGCAAGGATGATGGGAGAGAACTGCATTGAGAACAAACGAGTGAATTGACCTGGAAGTAGAGAGCGGTGGGTGGTGGACATTCGAGTGGATCCGTTGCCGCCTTATATAGATGGTGCCGCCGGCATTAATCTGCGACAGCAAGCTACTGCGCTGCTGCGCGGAATATACGTCTGTTTCAAACCACGAGGTAAATTGGGCCTGTTCTTTAGGCCGTGACGTCGTGTGCCTGAGATGAAACCGTTGTCCTTAAAACAAATAAGCTCGGAGCAGAGATTAGGTAGTGAAGCTGCGACGGCGCGCAATTTCACTGCGACAGAGTAGCGATATGAGAGTCAAGGTGCGAAACACGAATGACGTGGAGCTCACTTAGCCTGCGCTAGCGAATGCGAGGAAGCCCGCCTGACCCGCCGTAGGTCCAGGGTCGCGGGTAATGTTCAATACGGCGCACGAGCACGAGACATAACATGCGAACGTAGTAGGTATATACGCAGCTATTCTTTTTTATTTATATATACAGTGAGTTTAGCTAGCCCAAGGGCATGTCAATGCCGGTGCAATGCCAAAATTCCATGCCAACACCCTGACGCACGCCCACCTTGCTCGGCGCCAGGCTCTGCACACACGGTACGTCCTGCTAGCCGGGATGAGACGACTCCAAACCAAAGCGTTTTGCCCGTAGAATTCTGATTATTATCACGCCGCACTCTGCAGTGCCGGGCCTCGCTCGGTTACGTGGGCCGGCAGCGGTGGCATTGCCCTTCTGCCCTGAATGCACGGCAACGTATCCGAGTCAGACCCGCTTTAGGTAACGGGGCTGGCAACAATAGTACCGCGTGCGGGCGAATCCTTACCTGATCTGAGTCAATTTCGGCATACCCGAGTATACGCGGTGGCCGGGGCCCTGCAGAGCCGCCGATCGAGCCTTGCGCACGTTTCCGGAAGCCGGAGTCGAGGCAGACGACGCGGTCGTTTGGGAGTTCGCCGCCGAACGCGTTCGATCGTGTGGTCGCGACCTGGGCAAGGGCTGATTAGGCAGGCCTCCCTAACGCAGAAAAAGCTCATCACTACAAAAAGGAGGCGCAGGCTGGTGAAATTATTCAGGTTCTTTCCTCAGCGTTGGGCATTCGTGGTGGTTGGCGCGGACATGAACGCTACTAAGGTATTTGAAGACGTGTGGCCCGGCGCGGCGCCGGCAATTGAGCACCGCCTGCGCGAGCCGCTGCTCGCGTGGATCAGCGACAAGCATCTCGCCCTTCTGGCGCCCGTCGCCGTGTACTGGGCGCTCTCCTTTGCATTCTGGCTGTGTGACTATCTCGAGATTGCCGAGCAGCACCGCATTCACACGCCCGAGGAGCTGACGAAGAACAAGGTCGGCATTCTCGAGGTTCTGCGCGCCGTCTTTGCCCAGCATCTCATCCAGACGGCGGCCGGGCTTATTCTGGAGCGGTTCGAGGAACCCGACTACACCGGGCACGAGGCGTACGCCATCTGGAAAATTGGGCGCAACCTGAACGTGAGCCGCAGCGTCGCGACGGCGCTGTTCCGCGTTGTGTTCCCCGCGTTCCGGCTGCTGGTCGCATTCTTCATCATCGACTCGTGGCAGTACGTGCTGCACCGCATTATGCATATGAACAAGTGGGCGTACCGCCACATGCACTCTGTGCACCACCGGCTGTACGTGCCGTACGCGTTCGGCGCGCTCTACAACTCGTTGGCCGAGGGCTTCCTCCTCGACACGCTGGGCACGGGCGTGGCCATGCTGGCCGTGGGGCTCAGCGACCGCGAGAGCCTCATTTTGTTTGTCTTCTCCACCATCAAGACGGTCGACGACCACTGCGGCTACGAGTTCCCGTGGGACCCGCTGCAGATCATGTTTCCGAACCGCTCGACATACCACGACATCCACCACCAGCAGTTCGGCATCAAGACGAATTTCAGCCAGCCGTTCTTTGTCCACTGGGACACGCTGCTCGGCACGAAGTACGCAAACACGGAGAAGTACATTGCCGAGAACAAGCGCATCCGCGAGGAGGAGTTCCGCAAGCGGGCGAAGGCGAAGGCCGAGTAAACAACATCTTTTTTTTCATGAGTTTATGACATTGTAATCCGTACTCTTTGCGCTAATACTTCCCGATACTTAACCAAAAATAGATTTCGAGCCGCTCAGTGCTGCTTACCACGTTGTTGAGCCACAGCGAGGGTGAAGAAGATAACAGTCTTAGGCGCGTCCTACTTGCATCCCCAACACTTGTTTTGGCTCACGCGAAGTGCTCGTGTACAAGCCTTCATGGTAGGAGCCCCGGACACCAAGCCAGCATGTTCCGCCTCGCATGAGGTAGCTAATTAAGTCACGCAACTATTTCGCGCACTTCGCACCCGCAACGCACT
This sequence comes from Entelexis sorbosivorans, assembly GCA_030555795.1. NCBI lineage: Eukaryota > Fungi > Ascomycota > Dipodascomycetes > Dipodascales > Trichomonascaceae > Entelexis > Entelexis sorbosivorans. The sequence goes on along the minus strand of JANIVK010000190.1, from coordinate 4,819 downwards.
CAGAAGATTGACGCGGCAGGACAGGCAGAAAAAGCAGTATAATAAATTACAATAATTAAAACTATTATGACGCAGGTCACACGGGCAGGACGAGTGTGTAGGCCACTTGCTCGAACGCCTGCGACAGTTCCACGACCTCGGGCATTTCGTCCTCGCTGCTGGGCGCGCCCGCGTGCCTGAGCTCGAGCTCCTGCTCCTCGAGAATGCGCTGCAGGCCGAGCGCGAGCCGCGTCATTGTCTGGATCGCCTGCACGTTGCCCGGCAGCGCGACGACGGCGCTGATGGCGTCGATGTAGCGCGCGTGCGCGGCCTTTGCGTCGGCCAGCGCGAGCTGCTGCGCGCCGCGCAGCGCCGCGTCGAGCCGCGCCCAGTGCTGCTCGACCACCGTGTAGTAGAGGTGCTCCTGCAGCCGCAGGAACGTCTTGTTCATGACCATGTGCACCTCGTTCAAGTGCTTCATGCGCGGGCTCGTGCCGGCGAGCAGGCGCAGGCGCAGCGACGACTCCGTGAGGCTGTACACGGCGAGGCGCACGCGCCACAGCGTCGCGAAGGCGCGCTGGTACTTTTTCGTTGCTGCGTCGTCGACAATCATGCGCAGCGGCGGCGCGTCGAGCTGGTACTTGCCGACGAACGCCTCCCACACCAGGCGGTCGCCCGCGGCCGAGTCGAGGCCGAGGATGTAGGCGTCGACGCAGCGCAGCACGCGGCGGTCCTCGAGGCGCTCGGCGCCGAGGTCTTCGATGGCGCCAATAAAGAACTCGCTGGCCCGGTACTGGCTCACGCCGCTGAGCGGCTGCATGAGGAAGCTGGAGGTGTCGTTGCGGAACAGCGCGTCCACGAAGTTCCCGTTTGCGAGCAGCATGTAGTCGCGCAGGCCGCGCAGGTGCAGGAGCAGGTTGTTCTCGTGCACGAGCAGCGTGTGCGTGTACTGCATGATCTCGGCGTCGGAGCGGCCCGCGCCGTCGAAGTCGTCGTGCCCGCACACGACGCGGATGAAGTACAGCGCCTTGCCGCGGGCGAAGCTGCGCTGCGCGGCGGCCAGCGGCATGGACCGCGGCACGCGCGCCTCGACAAACACAAACTCGTGCGCATCGGCCGCCTCGACAAACAGCTCGTGGAACACGTCGCCCTGCAGCGAGCCCTGCGCCTCCCACTGCGCGAGCAGCGTGTTGAACGGCTCGAGCACGCGCGCGTAGAGCTCGGCCGCGTGCGCGCGCACGAGCGGGTCGCCGTGCTGCGTGTAGCGGTAGACTGCGTGCAGCGCCGAGCCGCGCGCCGCCGTCTCCTCGAGGATCGTGCGGAACAGGCGCAGGTACAGCGTCGGCGCCTGCAGCATGGCCACGGCGGCGGCGAGGCCGAGCGGCGCGGCCGCCGTCGCGGAGGCCGCCGTCGGCGCCGCGAGCAGCTTCTGCTCAATCTCGCCGATGAGCGCCAAGTATGCGCGCAGCGAGTCGCGCACGGCACTGTGCAGGGCCTGCACGAGCAGGCCGCGTGGCGCCGCGCGCTTCAGGTGCGCGTCAATGGCGCGGTAGAGCACGCACGGCTCGCCCAGCGCCGTGAGCGCCGTCGCCAGCGACACCGGCACGCCGCGCGGCAGGCGCAGGCCACCGTCGCTGTCGAAAGCAAGCACGGCCGTGTCGGCGCCCTGCAGGCCGAACGGCAGCGCGCGCAGCACGTCGCGCAGCAGCTCGTCGTCGCGCGCCTCGTCCCCAGCCATCGCGGGTTAGGTCACGCCCAACAATAACATTTAGCGTTAAACACACGCATAGGCGCACGACGTATAGGCGCACGACGCATAGGCGCACACGAGACACTGGCAATTGAGGCAGGCGGTTTAGTTTAAAGCTAAGCACAATAAAGAAGAAAGAAAAAAAAAGTAGACGGCTAAGAGACTCGTTTAGAGTGAATACTGCGGTTCAAACTGTTAGGTCGCGCGAGCCACGGCTACTGCCAGGGCTATCGTGCGAGCTGCTCGTGCCCGGGCGTGGCCGGTGCTCTGCACTTACCAATTGTTGTCGCCCGCAACTAGTGTGGGCACGGCACAACACGGCACGGCACAACACGGCCACGGCCACGGCCACAGCGGCGGGCGCGCTGCGCCTAGTCCTGCGACTCGAGCACTTCGACGCGGTCGCCGACACGCACGCTGTAGCCCGCGTCGCGGTTGAGCAGGTTCACGCCGAAGCACGGCGTCTTGCCCTTCTCGAGGATGCGGAAGCGGTTCAGCTCGGGCAGCGGCTGCTTTGCCCTGCGGATCGCGCCAGTGTCCGGGTCGACGGCGGGCATGGAGCAGCGCTCGCAGAGGCGGTCCACATACCACTCGTGCTCGCCCACACGCACGCGTTTCCAGTCGTCCTCGACCCACGGCTCGTCCGTGCTCACAACCATGTTCATGCGGAAGCTGCGCTCGTCGATGGCCACGCCGTCCTTCAGCTGCGCCATCTCCGAGAGCTCCTTGAACGACGCCGTCGTCATGATCGTGCCCGGAAACAGGTCCTGGAAGCTCGACTCGTACGTGCGGCCGCTGGCCTTCATGTATGCGTCGGACTCGGGCCCGGCCGGCGGCACGGGCCGCCGCTGCTTCGAGACAATGACCGTCGTGCCCGCGTACTTCGGGCTGTCGGCAAGGAAGTCCGCTACAAACTGCTTCAGCTCGGGCCGCGCCGCGCCGACGTCGCTGCACACCATGTCGTGGCCCCACAGCTCCATGCTCAGCGCCGGCATGTGCGCGGGCAGCGTCGCCAGGTCGAGGGGCAGCCGCGCCTCGCGGTGCGTGCCGTCGGCCTGCGTGTAGCTCATCACGATGTCGCCGCCGTCGATCTGCGTGCTGATGCGCGCCAGCGCCGGCACCTGGCGCTGCGTCAGAACCGCGTACGAGCCGTCCCTCTGCGGGTACGCGAGCGCGTACATACGGTCGTGCTCGAACCCGTACTCGTCAATCGGGCTCTCGCCCACGGCGATGCCCTTCAGCGACTTCACGGGGAACACGTAAATGCGCTCGACCTGCATGCTTGCGACTAACAACTGGAGTGCGGCCGCGCGGATGGGGCGCCGCCGCTGCAGCTTAGGGCTGGGGCAACGACTGATTGGGCGCGCAGGTGTGTGGTGGGTCCCGCCCCGCGCGCTGGCCGATAAGACTCAGATCACGCAGCCAGCGCCTGCCTGCCTGCACTCAGGGCTGGCAGTGCCCGAGTCGGCTCAGCTCAGCCCGGCCGCAGCGGGCCTGGGCCTTCTTCTGTAGAGCCGCGGCGCCGCAGGGGGGTGCGCGCCATTAGGGTAGAACCTACGTATTTAGCGTCCCACATTGTTCTGGTAGTTATTATGAGTAACTCGTACTTTTAGGTATGCTGCGGGCCTAGGCAATGCGCTTGTTGAAGAGCTCGATGAGCGTGCGCAGCATCTGCTCCTGCGCGGGCGCGTCCTTCACGTCCTGCGACACGTCGGCCCCGGACAGCCAGTCGTCGTCCAGCTTCGACGGGCAGTACAGGTAGATGGCCGAGATGATTTCCATGTTCAGGTACCGCCAGCGCTTGCCGTTGAACGGCACCTGCAGCTTCAGCAGCTGCAAGAGCTGTGCCCACAGCTCCTGCTCGTAGACGCCGAACAGCGCCTTCAGCGGCTCGACGGGCAGCTCGGCCACGACGAGCGTGCGCTGCGTCTTGTTCACGACCATGAGCCGCACAATGCCAATGAGGTACGTGTACGTCTTCAGGTTGTATGCGTTGAAGTTCTCGATGAGCAGCTGCGTGCCGCGGTCGGGCAGGCGCGGCGCCGCGTCCTCGATGGCCGTCGGCCCGGCCAGCGTGATCCAGAACATGCCCATCGAGTACGGTTCGAGCAGCGTCTTCACAATGCCCGGGTGCGAGCCGCAGAAGCTGTGCGCCATGAGGTGGAACTGGCAGTCGAACAGCAGCGCGCCAAGGTACTCGCCCATGAGCACATGCGCCACGTCGTACCAGCGCAGCAGCATCCACACCGCGGCCAGCGCGGCGTGCACGCCCGGCGTCGGCGCGTCGGCGCCGAGCTGCATGCCAAAATCGACGACGACCTGCACAAACGACTTCTGCACGCGCATGACGCCCGCGTACAGCTCGCGCACGGCGTCTGTCGCCGCGTTCGACACGCGCGCAGCGCCAACATCGACGTGCTGCGCGCGCTCCTGCTCCTCCCACATCTGCAGCACCTGCGGCGTCGCCTTCACGCGCGACTTGAACAGCTCGCACGCCTCGACAATGCTGTGCGGCACGTACGGCACGACGTTCGTGCCGGCGTTCACGAGCTCGCGCGGGTCGTGCGGGTCCGGCGGCCGCTTGTAGCGCACGTCCATGCGCCGGTGGTGCGCGCGCACATCCTCGCCGTCCTCGGCCGGCACGAACGTCGGGTACCGCTTCGTGATGCTGTGCAGAAACGACGCGTAGCTCAGCGGCGACGCGTAGTCCGCCGCCTCGCCGTCGGCCGGCGCATCTAGCCCGTACTGGCGCCACACGTCTGCGCGCGTCTGCCGCAGCGCGTCGCCGCCGCCAAACGTCGCCAGCACGGCCACGCGGCACAGCATGAACAGCCGCGACAGCAGCGTCGCCGACTCCGCGGGCGAGTCCTCGAGCCCGAGCGACCACCGCAGGCTCGCGACGTGCCTCATGAGCGCGCTCGTCAGCGGCACGCCCGCGGCCAGCAGGGGCGGCCGCTGCTCGGCGCAGTGCACGACAAGCAGCAGGTACAGCAGCGTGAGCACGCCGAAGTCCGTGCTCGGCAGCTGCTCCGTGACGCGGCCCAGCACATCGGCGCCGGCGTCGTCGAGCACGCCGCGCGTGGCAGCCAC
>JANIVK010000018.1:0-90049 GCA_030555795.1 Entelexis sorbosivorans | reverse complement strand
ATAAAGGGGTTCGTGTACAATAGGCGCTAAGCGGTGCGCCGCCTAGCATAGTTCGGGCGTCGCACCAAATCCAAGCCCAGGCGCAGCAGCAAGCAGTCATGCGAGCGAGGGCGCAGCAGCAGCTCATGCGGCAGCAGAGCCCGCGCGTTATGCCAAACGGCATGGCACGACCCACGTCGGGTCAAGCGCGACCCGGCAGCGCCATGGGCCAGAACCCGGCAGCTATGCAGCGCATGGCGGCGCGGCAGGGCGGCGCGCAGATGCCCGGTCAGGGCTCGATGGGAATGCCGATGAATGGCATGAGTCCGCAAATGAGCCCGCAGGTAAACATGCCGATGAACGCCCAGATGGCCCAAATGAATCCGCAGATGGGCTCACAAGTAGGCCCGCAAATGGGCCCGCAAATGGGTCCGCAAATGGGCGGGCAGATGGGCCCGCAGATGGGCTCGCAGATGGGCTCGCAAATGAGCCCACAAATGAATGCGCAGATGGGCGGCGGGCAGATGGGCTCGCAGATGGGCTCGCAGATGGGCTCGCAGATGGGCTCGCAGATGGGCGGGCAGCTGGGCTCGCACATGAGTCCGCAAATGAACTCGCGCATGAGTCCTCAAATGGGCTCGCGCATGAGCCCGCGCATGAGCCCGCCGCAGATGAATGCGCAGATGAGCCAAATGAGCCCGCCGATTGGCAGGCAGATGAGTCCGTCGATGGGCGGGCAGATGCGCTCGCAGATGGGCTCGCAGATGGGCGGGCAGATGAGCGGGCAGATGAGCGGGCAGATGGGCGGACAGATGGGCTCGCAGATGAGCCCACAGATGCGCCCACAGCTCAACTCTCCCGCGGCGTCGCAGATGAGTCCCATGATGGGCGCGCCGCAGAACTCGCATCTCATGCAGGGCGGGCGCGTGCCGCCGCAGATGCAGAACCGCGTCGCCCGCGTGCCAATAGGCACGATGCCGAACGCGAGCCAGGGCCAGCAGGTGCCGACGCAAGTGCCCTCACAAATCCAGCAGCAGATGCGCCGCATGTCCTCGCAGCAAATGCCGCCGGCGATGATGAACCGCCAGCGGCCGCCGTCGCATGGTGGGCAGCAATTTCCGCCGGGGCCCTTCTCGCCAAATATGAATTAGGTACATTACTTACTAGGTACATTGCTTCCCCGCTTTAGCATTTAAAAATAATAAACATTCTAGGTATCGGCATCTTCAAATAGGGTAGCACGGCCTGATTCCATGTTGTGCTGAATTCTAGCCGCCAGCAGAGCCATGCTGTTCTGTAACTGCTCGAGATGCAGCGCCCCAACCACAAAGATCTCCTCGAGCTCGCGCCCATGCTCCAGATGGTACTCAATTTCCTGTACAATCTTGGCTCGCGTGAGAGCGAGCTGACGCTGCTGCGTTCCGCAGACCCAGTCTAACGGCCCGTACCGCTGCTGCATGTACTCCACAGATGGCTGCCCGCTGATGCCGTGCTTCCACTCCTCCCAAACAGAGCGCAGGCTCTTGAGATCAGGCACAAGGCTGAATTCGGATACGGGGAACGCGTCCCAACCAGCATTGGGTGGGTCGCTGGCCGGAGGCTCGACGCGCGCGTTGTCAATACGCGCCGCCTCTGCAATTGCGCGCACGAGCAGCTGCGCATCGGCAATCTTCTGGCGCAGCAATTCGCTCTGGTACTGAAAATCGATCCACTCCTGTGCGAGATCCATTATTTTGGCGGCGTCGTGTTTTTGTGGTTCTGGCCGGCAGCGCGTTATTTACGCACTCATGTAGGGGTGCCTCGCGAGGGCAAGGGTCAGCCCTGCCCAGCAGCGCATTTGTATCGCATTAGCAGTACAGGGGTGCGCGCTGAGCTGAGCTGAGGCCAGGCCAGGCTCATCATCCAGCGTTTGTACGCCCTGCCAGACTGCGTGTAAGCCTGTGTAGCGACGCCAGATGTCCAAAGTCGGCAACGACGCACCCGCAGTGGTCGCGAGGCTGCTCAGCATTGTGGCGCAGCATGGGCCGGGCCCAGAAGTGCCGGCGACGGCGGCCGTGTTCGATAATGCCCAAGTGTCCGAGTCAGCGGCAAATGTAAAGACGTTCTGGCCGAACGCGACGCATGCGCTACATAGCCTGGCCCGTCAGGATAGCGCCGTGGGCGCCATTTGCGTGCTGCTGGACTTCGCAATGGCCGTGCATATACGCGCCGATGAGGAGAGTGCTGTCGCAGTGTTTGGCCTGCAAGAAGAGGCATTCCAGGTTTTGCCGCTGCACAAGATGCGCCAGATGATTGCGTTTCTGGAGCTGCGGCGGCCGGTGTGGGCGGGACACGCACATGGCGAGGCGGTTATTGTGCTTCTGCGCACGGGCCGTACGCTGCTGAACCGCCTCGAGCCGCGGCTCCACGCCTGGGACACGGGCCGCGTCATTGCCTACCTGGCGCTGAGCAAGGGCATTGCCCATGCATCACGGCTGAACCGCAAGGGCCTGCCGAATCTGGCGGGCGTGGAAACGGTGCCGAGTGACGGGTTCAGTATTGAGTATGCCGTCAATGTGTTGCAGAACCCGGCGGCATTAGCCGCCTCCGACGACCTCGAGCCATTTTTGGGCGCTTTGTTGCCGCGCCTCATGCGGCTCACGCTAGAGAACGAGCTTGCGGACGCGCGCAACTGGGCGACCCTGACGTGGGAGGACGCCGAAAAGACGCTGAACGGCGTTATATTTGTATACGTCTTGATATTCGCGCTGCCCGCGCTCAAAAGTACGCCGCACCAGGGCGCATTGCGCTCGCTGGAGCGGCTCGAGGCGCGCGTGGACAAGATTGTCGCTGGCCTCGATCTTAGGGCTGTAGTCGAGAGGCTGGCTGCCCGCGAATCGGAGTGGAGCACTTGGCGGCAGCAGCATTACGCGCGGCCCGACAGGGCCGCCGTCGAGCTGCCGGCCGAGGCGGCCGCGCCGGCCAGCGATCTCGCCGTGCCACCGCTCGAGAAGTCGCTCGGCAACGAAAATCTGACGCGGCTCTGGTCGAAGAGCACTGGCCTTGCGCGGTTTGAGGAATCTGTGGACTGGGCGGCGCGGGCCACCGAGTTTGAAGCCAGAGCCAAGGACGACCCCGCATATAAGTTCATGGCGCTGCGCAGCCGCCCGTGGATAGACTTGGTGAGCGCGTTTGCCAGCGCGCCCGTTGAAGAGCCTGACATGACAGAGTGGGAAGCGAAGCTGCCGCAGGAGCAGCCTGCGGCGCCTCGCGAGCCGAGTAAGCGCCTGAGCGAGCAGCCCGAATCGGCACCGAAGCGCGCGCGTGTGTCGTACGAGGACGTAGAGCACAGCTCGTCCGTAGACCGGCAGAGAGCAATGGCCAGCACGGCGCGACCACTGCCTTACTGAAAGTACTTAGTCTGTACATAGTGTCCTAAGCGACTAATATAGAAAAAAAGCGTAGTATGAGCGCCGCGTGCGTTTTTTGTTTGTACAGCTGCTAGCTTCGTCCCGCCTACAGCTTGCGGTCCTGCTTCTTCGTCGACTGGCGCTTCTTGAGCTCCTTTTTCTTCTGCTGCTCGCGACGTTGCAGCTGCTGCCAGCGCGCCTTTGCCTCGGGTGATGCCTCGGCCGGTACAAAGGCGGCCTTGTCGATGGCGGCGGCCAGCTTGCGGAAGCAGTCGTGCAGATTCTCCTGCTGCGAGCGCGTGAGCTCCGAGGAGACGACAAGGTCGCCGCGTTTTGTCGCATACGGGAACGCAGGATCAGCGACCTTTTCCCGCACCCGCGGGTCGAGCCAGGCCGCCGCCGCTAGCTTCTCGCGGCTGAGGCGGATTGTGGCCTTCGAGTTCACTTTATTCACGTTCTGGCCGCCGGGGCCGCCCGAGCGGCTAAACACAAGCTTGAAATCGTCGCGCGGGATTCTGGCCAGCAGTTTCGACCACGTAGCCATGGTGCGGCCCGCAGAAACAGGCGCAGAGCCGTGGGCAAGCCGTGAACCGCCGCTCTCGCGCGTGTCCTCAAACTAGGGTTGTGGGGGCGCGAGCTGCTGGCGCGCAGCGCGCGCTGCGCGCACTCGCTGCCTGCGACGACACTGGCCTGAAAGCATGCTAATGAAATTACACTACGTACGCTGGGATCATGAAATCACGGGCTCGATCGCCGTATAGACTCCCTGTTTAGTGGACGTGTGTGGTGCGTGTGTGTGTTTGTGGGGGACAAGCGTGCATGCACATGACTGGCGGGGTATATAAACCGGCACTCAAATAGCAACCACAGCTACTACACTTGTCAAGATGTTGCGATTCACGAAACAATTCCACACGTCTGCTCTGCGCCGCATTGCCGTAGGCGATGCTGTTCCGAAGGTGCCTCTGCAGAATGGCTCCCCGGCCACGACGGTCGACCTGGCCAAGGAGACGGCTAAGGGCAAGTACGTCGTTGTCGGCGTGCCCGGCGCGTTCTCGCCAGGCTGCTCGCAGCGCCACGTTCCCGAGTACCTGAAGCTGGCGTCGCAGTTCCAGAACAAGGGCGTCGACCACCTGTACGTCGTGGCCGTGAACGATGGCTTTGTGACTGGCGCTTGGAAGGATGCCGTCATCGACACTGCTGGCGCGCCTGAGGCGGCCAAGTTTGTCGACGTGCTCGCGGATCCGAGCGGCGAGTTTTCGAAGGAGTGGGACACGCTCTTCGACGCGGCGAAGTTTTTCGGCAACGCGCGCTCGAAGCGCTTTGCCGCCATTGTCGAGAATGGCAAGGTCACGCAGACGTTTGTTGAGGGCGACAACACGGGAATTGACGCCTCTGAGGCGGCGAAGGTGCTGCAGAAGCTCTGAACAATGACTACATGCCTAAAATGCTAGATCTGAGCGGCTGTCACGCGTAACTACATAGACTTAGACGCTTAACACTCAACACTTAAGCCGCTGTTTGTGTGCATCTTGTGTGTGCTGACTACTGCTGCCGTCGTTGTCGTCGCCTATGGAGGAAGGCCGCGCGGTATATAACTATACGGTGCTGAAGAAGCACGATCCGGCGCTGGATAAGATCATCTTCACCTCGTCTATCTGTGATGTGTATTCCTACGATACCGAGAAGGAGGACTGGGCGCAGACGTTCATCAAGGGCACCGTCTTCCTCTACTCGCGCGTGGCTACCGACGATAGCCCGTACTCGATCCTTGTCCTGAACCGCAACGGCTTAGAGGACTTTAGACTTGGTATCACACCGATGCTGCGCAGCATGCAGAAGGGATTGCCCATTTTGGAGGCGGACCTGCAAGACTCCACACTGATGATCCAGGTGAACGACCACGAGGTGTTCGGCCTCTGGCTGTTCCAGGAGTCCGATAGGCAAAAGTTCCTTGAGCTCGTGAGGTGGTGCATCACGCACGGCACGGCGTAGAGTGAGAATGTGCGTCAGATGCCGTTAGGCGCCTACACAAGGAGGGCGGGCGCGGGCAAGCGGTAAACCAATAATGGACGCGGCCATGCCAAAGAGGTTGCGGCTTTTGCTACAGACGTGGAGTTGCAGTACGGAGATCAACCGCACTAAGCAGCAAAAGCGCCGTAGTTGTCGTGCATCATAATTTCGGTTCATGCACACACACAAGAAATATAAGGGGTACGACCTATGCTAATGAGTGCAAGTTTAGAGCTATGAATACAACAGTTTCAGGTTCTATTTGAAGACTGCGTCCGCGCAGCGGCACAGCTGCTCGAACCGCCGCCGCAGTCCTGAGCCGCCCACTCCCGGTATGGCGCGGGCCTGACTCTCACGTGGCCACCGACGCCCAGCACCCGCGGCGACGGCGGCCTTTTGCAAACTGCCGACTGGCTGCAGGCTTTGGATCTGTTCGGCAGTGAATGAGCGAGTCCGAGTTTGCTGATGACGCCAGCTCCTTTGATTATGACTCCGACAGCGATATTGCCCTGCAGGACGACCTTGAGAATCTCGGGCTCGATACTTATAGAGTCACCTCTTTGTCGGCCATAGCCGCCCTTCAGGCTTCGCTCGCGTCTCGAGCTGCCGACGTCATAAGTTTACCACCGGGCGTTTGTACAATTCTACTTGCGGCGTACAACTGGAGCCTGGCCGAGCTCTCGAGCGCATTTCTGGAGAACAGTGACGCCTGTGCTCAGAAAATCCGCCTCAGGACCGCCCAAGATTTGTTTGCACTTGAGTGTGGTAGTGGCGTTGTCCAGGGCAAGGGCTGGGAGTGCCCCATATGTCTGACTGCCGCTAAACCTGCCAACCGCGTGTCACTGGGCTGCCATCATGCTGTGTGTCGCACATGTTTTGCGACGCATGTCAAAATTCAAACCATTGCAGAGCGTAAGCTCTACAAAACCACCTGTCCCGGATCGCTCGACTGCCCGCTGCTCATAACTAGCGACACTGTGTCGGCCGTGGCACCGACTTGTAGAAGCCAGTACGATCAACTTGTAGCTCAGCTGCACGTTGACTCGAGCTCGCACTTCCGACATTGCCCATTCCCTGCGTGTGATGGTATTGTCGAAAGGGTCGGGAGCGAAAAGCTGCGCGCCGTCAATTGCCGCTGCGAACGAACGTTCTGCTTTCAGTGCGGACTGCCCTATAGCCACTATGCTGTGCCGTGCGACGTTGCCGCTCGTTGGCTGGCGCTTGTGGACCACGAGCACCGTAGCACTAAATGGGTGCTCGAGAATACGAAGGCGTGCCCGCGCTGTGAGTCGAAGATCGAGCGCTTTGACGGCTGCAACCACATGTCTTGTGGCAACTGTAAATACGAGTTCTGTTGGATGTGCTCGCAGAGCTGGACGGAGCACAGCGGCAAGAGTTACTACAATTGCGTGAAGTACGTGCCGAACAAAGCGGAGGCTAGTCTCAGCAAAAAGCAAGCTGAACGCATTCACTTCTATGTTCTGCGCTACGAAAACCATGTCACGCTGGCTGCGGCTGTAGACGATACGCAGACGCGCGAAGCGCATGCCATGCTGGCGTGGGCGTACGTACTGTTGTGCACAGCAGCGCATTCTGCGAACCAACGCCTCCTAGAGGAGCTCGTCAGTGACTTAGTGAAGGCCATTGAGGAGACGTCGCAGCTGGTGCGGCAGAGAGCCGCGGCCCTGCATAAGTTTATCATGGAAACGAAGTGGGCTATAGACCCGATAATAGTTGATAGACTGACCGATTAAAACTTGCATTTTGTATTGTTGCCTTGGTGGGGCTCTCAAAAATCTAAATAACGGCTTAAACATGTATATCGCATCATTAAGCGATAGACGCTTCTACAGGGCAAACGCTACTAAAGGCGCGCAAATAAGGTACAAAACGTGCGGGTGCAACCGGTCAGCCCCCCGCCCTTATAGTGTGGTTCCTCTCTGTCATTTTGATGTACAAATGGCCACCAACCATCAGCACCACGAGCAGGAGTAGTATAAGGCCAAGTATACCAAAAAACCACCCAAGATTCGATCCATCTTGGCCCGGGACCTTCACGTTCATGCCAAACAGGCCCGTAATAAGATTCATCGGGACAAGCACTGTTCCAAGGACCGTTACTCTGCCGAGAACGGAAGTCATACGGTTGCTTGAGTTCACAAATTCCATCTGCAGAAGTCCCATGTAGTTGAAGTGAGCTCTTGAAAAAATCTTTTCATAGGCGCTCAGGTTTTGGCTCATTGTCACAATGTGGTCTTGAATGTCGCCCAAATAAAGGGCCATTTCGTGGCCCGGCATGTTGTGGGACTCCGTGCAGCGTTTAGCGAATCCCCTGACAACATCAGCCTTTCCAGTCAACATGCGCAGCAGTTGCATTGTGCGCTTGCGGGCCTCGCCAAGCCGCGCTAGCAGCGTGGAAATCTCTACACTCTCGCGCTCACGGTAGATTGCCGCCTCTACATAGTCAGCTTCGCCCTCGATAGTCTGAATGGCCGGTGCGAACGAATCTGTAATGTCATCGATCAGGGCATAGGCTATCCAATCCGAGGAAAATGTCAGATAGTCGCGCAGGCGCCGCATGCGGCGCCGCACGTTGCGGCAATGACTGACCGGCTCGAAGTGGAACGAAATGACACCCTCGCTAAACACAAGCATGTAAAAGTTGATGGGCTGCAGATAATTCTCGTCGTCAACGTCATTTTCAAAGGTGTGGTAGACAACCAAGTAATAGCGGCGGAACATTTCGAACTTCTCGCGCGCATCCTCTACTTGGATATCTTCTGAAGTCAGAGGGTGAATACCAAACGCGCGGGAAAGCGCCTTCATTTCCACCTCAGTGGGCCGGAAACAATCAAGAAACCACACGCCATTTTGAGGGTTGAAAAGACTGCTGAAAGAGTCCGATTGCCCTACTAACGATGCCAGGTCCGGCGCGTGAATGGTAGACTCCATGTTCGACGCAAAAAAACTGTATCGCTGCGAAGGCTCATCTTCGACCGCCGTCGTTTCGTTTACACCCATGCTGCTCTGATCATTGCCTGCTAGCGGGCGACTGTACGTACCCAGCGGCGGATCGTACGGTTCCGGCTGTGCCAGCTTCTCGGGCTCATGGGGCTCTGAGCTAGACGGATCTGAGGCTGAACCGGACGAATCGTAATTGTCGAGCTTGAACGTGAGTGGGAACGATTTCGGCGAGGGCGGCGAGACCATTGGCTCGGGAGTTCGGGCCTCCGGTTCCGTGCGCGGGCCAGGTGCTTCGGTTGTGTCCTTTCGGATGGCGAAAAACCGCGATTGGGGCTGCGAATCGGCGGCAACCTGAATCTCTGGCTTTTGAGGACTCTCATCATCAGCGTCCGCTACGTCCTCTCTGTGCGGCACCGGTGGCTCGCGGCCCTCCTCAGCTGGCAAGTACCTGCTAGCAGCTCCATCGTCGTCGTCATCTTCACTCAGATTGAGCAGCTGATCAAGTTCGCTCATCTTGATGTCGTCTGACCCTGCCGGTTCGCGAGCCCGCGACGGAAACCAGACATCCTCCTCGCTTTCACCAAGCGACTCGTTGGACTCAGTGGCATCACTGTCATCGGCGTGCGACGTCTTTTTCGACAACGCGCCCGAGTCGCCGGACGTCGTAGAAATGGCCTGCGAAGCCACGCTCGAAAGCGAAAAGCCCCGCGGGCGCGGGCGTCCTCCCGAGATCCTCGGAGACTGCCGCGGACCATGCCGTCCTGCGCGCTGCGAATCAAGGCTCCTTACCGAGTTACTCGTGCGAACAGACTTGTTTGACGAGAACGATCCGCGAGGAGGACGTTTCGGACCGGCCACGGAGGGGCCCGCGACAGGCTTGAGGAGTTTGTTGTCGTGCGCGTCCTTCATGCTCCCAAATTGGTGCACTTATCCCATTTATTGAATACTATTCTCACAGCAGTTGCGTGTGAACACTTGCAGGAATATATCTCCCAGATTTTTCGAAACGAGCGGCCAGCCTTCCCACGTGCGTCGTGCACAATCAGGACGGGGCTGGGGTTTGAGCCAGCTCGGCAGTTCGAATCGGGAGGTCAGGTACGACCAAGCTTGCTCGCGCGCTCGTTTGCATCGATTTCGCTGGCATTTAGCGCATAGTGGACTTCAGATGGGGTCATTTTAATTGACAGCTACGTACCAGTTATATCACGTTCTGGAGCACTTGAATCTTGTGTTTAGGTGCGGCCGCTGCGGCCCGATCTGGATGAAGGACCCGCTTCTTGGCGATAACCGAGAATGACCGATTCTGTTAGCCGCGTAAAAGTTGCCATCTGATTATCCCTGGTTCAATGCTCGCATGCGTACATGACCGGCTTTTAGTAACCGGAGCGCGGCAGCGCGGTTTCGTAGCCGCTGGAAGCCTCGCGTCTGACTCAGGCTGCCCGCACCGAACCGCCTGCATCGAGCATTTTTCATCTTTCCACGATACGCCCCACAACACAATGTCCGCACCGGAAACAAGGTTAGAACAAGTGCTTCAGCATCTGACTGCAAAGCCCGATCTCCAACAGAATGACGAATCTGTAATTTTGGAGCTCGATAGTGTGATTGACTCCTTGCAGCGCACGCGCAGTCGGTCGCTGGCCCGGGCAGTAGTCCTTCGACAGGGACTGCTGCCGTACTCGGATGTCAATTCGAAGAAGGATGTTCTAGAAATATACAAGGAACTAGTTGCAGCGAACCCTGCTGACGTTGAGGTGCATCTTGAAGCGTGCAGGGCCTTCATTGCGTTTGAGGACGCAGATGCTGCCACTGACCTTCTGGATGTTGCACTCAAACTACTCGACTTTGCCACGACTCTGCGGGCGATCGAACTTAAGCCCACAAAGTACCAGGAGAAGTCGGTGCTGCGGCTTTCTTGCGTCACGCAGGGCGGAGTCGCACACGAGAGTGAGCCGCAAAGCGAAAGCGGAGGCATCGAGTATGTGCCCCTCCATTCGGATTCCCAGCTCGATGTCCCCTCATTCTGCAGCGAGGAGGACAAGGTCAAATGCACTACGCGGCTTTCCGATCTTGCGTATGTTGCGTTACTGCTGCAGGCACAGATCAGTATCATTGATCGGCCTCTAGACCAGAGCAGTCTCGTGCTGCCCTACATACGACGCATTACTGAGAGCAATGACTTTAGCAAGCTGCACTGGGCCGTTCAGGAGCGCGCACTCTACGAAAGGAGCATTCATGAGGTTGACAACATCGAGTACCTTGAGCGCGGTACCGTGCAGCTTATCAAGATCTCTAACAGCGTGCACGCCAGTGACGCAGATGTTGCGTCACGCCTCCGATATGCCCACCTGCTGCCGGCGCTGCCTTGGCGTCGGGTCGACGAGATGGCTGCACGAAGATTGGTCGCTGTGTCCGACTTCGCGAACGCTGTCCCCTTCTACGAGAGGCTAAATCAGCCGCTAGAGCTTGTCGTGTGCTACTCGGCGATTGGAGACACACAAAAGGCACTGAACGCCCTTGGTGCGCCGGAGCTGGCCAGCGACGCGAAGGCTACGATGTTGAGAGGCGATCTCGAGCAGGACTCTGCCCACTGGGAGACGGCGTGGTCTCTAGGGAAGCTTCCTGAGGCGAAGCTCAGGCTTGCTCAAAAGTCTGCTGGCGCTGAGGACTCTGCATCAGTTCAGAAACATCTGGATGAGCTTCTCGACGTGTATCCTTCAAACCATCAGGCGCTTTACTTGTCCGGCATCAATGCGCTGGGTAGGCAGGATTGGCCACGGGCCGCGCAGCTGCTGCGGCGCTCTCTGGCTATAGACGAAGATGATCCTCGCAGCTGGTCAAATCTTTCTACGGCTTTGCTGTACCTGGAACAGCCCGAGCAGGCTCTTGTGGCATTGAAACAGGCCCTCAGAACCGATCAGAATGGTGAGCCCGATGTGAAGACGCTTTTCAACTTCGTCGCGCTCAGCGCTCAGCTGGCGAACTACGACGAGGTCGTCACCGGCCTGTCGCAGTTGTGCCGCCTAGCCGAAAAGGGCTCGGCGCAATATGTTGCGCGCGTTGCTAGTGTTCTTCCGCGCCTTGTCACCCACTACGTGAGCCAGCAGTTCACAAACACGGGAATGCAACCCCGCGTCGTGGACCTCTTCCGCACGGAGCTCAGCAATGTTATTCCCGAGGACGACGCAATGCTTGCCCGGCTTACGGGTAAGATCGAGTTCTGGGCCCGCAGGTATTGGGCAGGCTTTGCTGCGTATGCGACGGCCGTTGCGGCAACTGCCAAGACAGCCCAGGGCGGTGGCGGCCAACGTGAATGGATGCGGGCCAAGCTGTATGCGAGCGAGTACGCCGAGGCTCTGGAGAAATATGGTGACAACGAAGGCCGCATTGAGGGCAGCAAGGCATGCCCGGACTGGAAAGCACGGCTTCTGGACACGCAGCGATTGATCGAGGAAAGCACGCGAGCTCTACAGCAATCATAAATCAGTTAAATCATAGCTATTTAATAGAGTTAAACAGATTCGCCTTCTCAATGGCCTCCTCTGTGTCTTTCTTGTGGAGGTCCGAATGCTGCAACTCGTCTGTCTGCACTTTGTTACGCAGGCGGATCCATAGTTCGCGAAGGCGTTTTGGTGTAGACTGGCGCACCATGTACCGGTCGGTTGTGTGATACACGTTCATGAAAGCGTCCATCGTCGCTACCGAATACAGCAGCTTGATCCGGAAAAAGAATGTGAACACGATCAACGAGACCACTGCACCGGGTCGAATGAGAAGGCAGTCTCGTAGCAGTTCGACAATCATCCACATATCGAGGTAACCCATTAGGTTGATGACGCGGGGCGCAAGATCGTCGCTGAGGCCGCGAGCAATGTCTCTTCGTCGGGAGGAACCCGAGTGGTGCTCGCTGGCAGTATCCGCGACGTGCAGTAGTGAGAACAGTGCGAACGGTACGAGCTTGATAGTGTGCGGAATCGTCACGACCCACAGCGCAGAAATAATAATGTACTGGAAAGTGTCGAGCGGAAGCAGTGCGTAGAACCCCGGCGTCGCCCCGTTCAGGTTCTGGAGAAGACTGAGGGAGTATGTAAACACTGTCACCACAAAGGTAGAGCGGTAGAAGAGTCGCGGCTTCGGCTTCAATACTTGCCGCGTGAGACACGAGATGATGTTTAAAATCGACGTCGTCATGATATAGATGTGGCCCATGTACCATATGCGCTCGAATATCCAGTCCCAGCGCTGCACAATCGAGTCTTCAGCTGCGTCGCTGTCGTGTTTTCGGAGCGCCTCTACCTCCTTGTCTAAATCGCGCCGGCTTGTGCGCACACGCGAGCCGGGATCATCGAGATACTTGAAGTCCATCGCGATTGCTGCACCGCTAGCTGAGAGATGTTGATCCCAAGTCAGCAGCACAACCGGACGTCAGCCCTGTGGTTAAGGGTCTGACCCGGATTTGACGCAGCCCCCCTAGCGACGCCCGCGTGTCGAATGCCGCCTGTGCCGCCGAGCCTGCCGCGCGTTACACTCCGCGCGAGTGCTTGGGCGTGCATAGAAGCGTATAATGCTGAATGCCGTGCGCGTCTAATGTATGTGTTCCCCGTCAGCGGAGTCGCGTTTGGGGGTACGCACACATTGTATAAGTAACTTCGTGGGTTGACTTTGATGCCATACAGGCAATCCTTCACGTTGATCCGTGTAGCCAAATTACAGTTAATTTCACCCAGCCGTCCCCAGCTTTTCAGTCCCACAGGCTCAGGCTGTCTCTGGACTCCCGATGCGAGGTATTTCCTAAGGCTCTTAATCATCGATCCCTGACCAAGAATTTAGCGACACGCTTCGCGGTCTCCAATTTTCATGGTCTCTGCAGCACGACTCAGGGACGTTTACAAGCTGCAATGCTGGGTTTTCAACAAACCTTTCAATCCAGAGCATAAGCGGATTGGCACCAAGGTACTACAGGAGCCTCTGAAGGGTGACCTGCTCAAAAACTACTACTATCCGTCCCTAAAGGGACTGCCCACGCCAAAAAAGCTGAACAAGATCTTCCCCAACTGGAACTGTTACGACCCTGAAGAGGAGTATCGTTTGCAGCGCGTTGAGTATTTGAAGCGTAAGGGCAAAGGTGCTCCTGCCAAGCTGAAGGAAAAGAAGGTGGTCGAAAAGAAGCGGCGGTAGGTGCATCCGAGCCGATGCCAAGCGTGGCAGGTCTTTGCCAGGGTGCCGCTATTGCGCTCTGATAACATTCATGTCTATCTCTCTCGTTTGTTGCTTGCTCGGCGAGTCACAGAGCTCTGTATGCCGTTTCACTCAGATTTCCAGCAAGCAAGCATATGTATATATTAATCGAAACCTAAGCACTTATACTTGACGAGCGCTTTGCCAAGACTTGAAAAGACGCGGCAGCTCGGCAGCTCATAGCACTTCATCCTCTTTTCGGGCAGTGTGGGCCCACGCTAAGAAGCAAGCGGCGCAAAGCTAAACGAAGGTGAAATGATCAATAAATATGCTTAGGTTACCCAGTAAACTAATCCAGAGCGTGACGAGTCACACTCATGGTTGTACGCCATTCCGGGCGAGAGAGGCCCGCTCTCTTGCTTACGCCGCATGCGCCATCTTCGCGCGATCACACCCGCAGCCAACGCCATCCGAACCTCGTGAAGTTGAATCTTCAGCGAAAGGAACTCCTCGAGAGTTAGTACTTGTGAGGGGTCCATGTCTTTGTAAAGCGGAAACTGGCGCATGAGAAGGCTGAATGGAATGAACTTGCCACCAGTAACAGCTTCGGCGTGCAGCTTCGCTTGCATGGTAAACAATTCGTATAGCGTTGTGCGCTCACGATACTGCTCCACAGGCATATCGGAAAGGTACTTGTAAATCGCGTCCATGTCAATGCGGTAGGGATCGACGGCGGTGGCATAGTTAACAGCCCCAGAGTTCTCCAAAATGCGATGAACGTGGTACTTCGAGTCGTGACTATAGATTCCGATCGAGAAGTACCCTCGCGTGTGGCCAAGAAACCGATACAGTTCTTCTGTCAGAATCTGGCCATTCGCTCTGGGGTCAAACTGCTGCCAGCTTTCCAGGAAGCTCAAAATGTCTTGTTGTCTAATGTTGACAGGCCCGCTCCGGTACACATACCAGCATGCCTCGCAAATAAGCGAGATGAAAAGGTTCGCGAAGACGTACATCGAGATAATGTTCCACGAAATGAACAGCACGTAGGCATATCCGCTAATGCCACACTCAGATTGAGATCCCTTGTTCAAGCAATTAGGTGGCTCCATGGTGAAGTCTATCAAGAGCTCGTTCCAGCCCTCTCCACAACTCATTGTGAACAAAGCAATCAGAGCTTTGGGAACTGTACGGAAATTGCGCGCCGGCGTACTTTGTGTGCCCAACTTAGTGAGTCCGAACGTTTGATTCAATGCAATAGCATAGGTCACAAAAAGAACGAACCACGTCTCTAGCAATACCGCAATTTCCGCCACAGCAGCTGTTGCAATAGTGAAAAACTCATGCAAACGCTTCGTACGAGGCACACGCATTACTAGTAGACAGATGAAGGCCGCACGACTTGCATTTCGCGAACCAGAAACATCATACGCCGGTAGCATTGTGTTCAAGATCGTGAAAACGATAACTGCCACGTAGACGACAAGTCCAAACGGGTTCCACCAATTGTGCATATACAAGCGGGGCTTGAGAACAATGAGACGCAGAACCGACAAACACGCTAACAGCGTACTGCTGATGAGTAAAATAATGTTGTACGCAATGTCTGCATACTCTGGGTGCGGATAGTAGTAGGCAGCCATATTCACCGTTACCGCGAGGAGCGCCCAGACTTCAAGGGAGCTGATCCATGTCGGAAGAATTTGCAACAGATAGTGGCGTACTGTGCCAGGCCTGTACCGAGGAGGACGCGGCGTCGGCTTGACAAGCTTCAACGTGTTCTTCACATCAAGCCATGCTAACTGCTCCTTCGTCAAATATGCTGTTCCCATAGAGAGCGCATAATTCCGGATAATCACGGCAATGAACATTGTCATGATAAGAACCGAACCCATATAATGGTACGCGATCGGATACACAGCATTTCCCTTGCTCGAATAAGTTTCTGGCTGCTTACCACCGCCGGTGATCGACGTAACTGCCTGGAGAACATCTACCCAACCTTCCAGCGAAAGTACTCCGAACTGTATAAGCAACGCACTCCAAAATGTGTTGTAACTGAAATAGTTTTCTTGAATCACACGGGGGGACAGCACGTCAAAGTTTTCGTATAACTGCTGTCGGAACTCACCAGAGCACTCGGAAAGATAGTCCACGTTTCCGTCATTGCATTGTGTCAACCGATCGTGGAAAATATTCTTGCCCCAGACAGCATAAGGAACCACCAACGACATTGTGATGATAGCTGCTGCAAGCAGGTTTTTGAATCCCTTCAAGAATATCGAGTTGAGCAGTTTTTCGCTGTTTCGATTCGCGGTAACAAGCCTCAAAGCTCGAAGTGCGACAATGCCTCGTAAATAACGCGCGAGTGGTCCATTATAGAAGTCGTTGATGAAAGTCATCCAGATCGAAATCAAGGCAATAGCATCCAACAAGTTCCAAGGGCTATGCGTGTATGCATTTGGTGTGAAGTGAAACCCATCAGCGATCACCTTGGCTAAAAACTCGATCGAGAACAAGGTTCCAAACACTAAGTCGATGATCCGCAACCAAGTCCACGTCTGGTTTGGATTTTCCTGGCGCTCTTTCAAGGTATGCAGCGGAGTATTGACGCATGTCTGGATAACAAGTGCCGCAGTGGCTGAAACAAAGAAGAGCCGCACAGCAATTCCTGTCCAGCGTCCTGGATAAATCCCCGAGACTCGATGGCCGTAACTCGACGAAAATAGGCGTTGGCAGAATTTCCGAAGGCGATTTCGTGGACTGAAGAGAAGCAAAGGCCGATCGAAGTACGGGTGCTGCTGACAGTAGCGAGCAAGCAGAGCCAAAGAATGTTCCTGATAATCGAATATCTCCTCAACGTAGGCGCGGTTGGACGAGTTCTGAGCTTCTTCTCTACGCCTTTGAATATTATCTCTGACAAACTCACGATATCCCTGAGGATACCGGTGGAATAGCATTGCGAATTTACGCAGTGCTCGTCCAAGATGTCGAAAAACCGGATGTTGTGCGTAGTCATTGAGACGCCCGTACGTAGCTTGAGGCTTGTCTTTAGGCTGCAAGCTGAGGAATGTTGAGCCGTGGCGTTCGGGGAAAGACTGGGCTTCCTTCGGCACGTCGAGGAACTCGGCCACGAACTCACGTTCAATTGTGGTATGCACTGCACTCGTTACAAATGTTGGAGCCGCAGACGCGTCACGTATGCGGTAAAGCCAGTGCTGAAACCGTTCTCTGAGAGTGAAGTTGTTGCTGCCACTAATATATTTCGGCGCAGTTCCTGGAGATCCATAAGTCAAGAAGTCATTCGCGAAGTTTCGCACTTGCTCCTCGCGCTTATTCGAAATTGCACCGTGCAAGTTTTCGCTCATAACACCGATGAAGAAGTTGAAAATCAAGAAATTCGCAAAAAACAACCAGCCACAGAACAGAACACCCATACAAGCGAGACCAATAACATTATTGCCCGGCCGCGACACATTTTCAGTCGTCCAAAATAGGACGTCTGTCCAATTTTCAGTTGACGCAACTTGGTACATGCTGAAAAAAGACACACAGAGATCATAAAACGAGGACGTGTTGATCTCACCATCGCTGTACATCGGGAACTGGCCTCTCAACATTTTGCAGGCAATGATTGAGCAGAGAAGCGTCGTGATGAAGAAGAAAGCCGTAAGATTCAACAACACCTTGTAATTACCAAGTAGCTGGAGCCAGAAAATGCGAGCAAACTCAAGGGCACCAACTACTCTGTAAATACGAAGGAGTTGGAAGAACGTTAACCAGGCGTATGCGACTTCGTCCTGGTAAAAGGCTAGCGTAATCGCATTCACGATAGAAAGCGTCAGATCCATCCAATTCGTGAAACTGTAAAAGAAATAGCGCCAGTACGGGAGGTAAACGCAAAATCGCAAGATGATGTCCACTCCAAATGCAATAGCCAAAGCAAGCTCCCAAGCAAAAATACTTTCTTTTTGCGGCGTCCAACACGCTTGCATCACCAAGTCAGCGAAGGCGAGCAAAGCAAAGACGGGATAGAACAGTGTATAACGCCTTCCCCATTTCGTGTTATCTAGAATCCAATGACCACGATTCCGTTTAGCTTCGACGCTTGAATCATCAGTTTGACTTTCGATGTCACCTCGTCGCTTGAAAAACCTACCAATTCGCGGCTTCCAGAAGTTCAAATCCTCGAGTAGATCCTTAACGGCGCCGTAGCAGCTAACCATTACAGCGACCGTCAAATTCGCCAGCCAAATACCGAGGATGAGCACGCCACTAATGAAAAAGAGTGACGAAACGAGGTACTCTGAGTTGATGACATTGTACATGATGGGCGTGAACGAGTTGTTTGACATCATGATGAAAACAATCTCCAGAGAGTTGAAGAAATTATCAAAGCTCACTCCCGAAAGCTCCTTGTATGATCCATCCTTTGGAAATGACCTCAGCTCAACACATTGACTGCCCACGGGGCATGTGTACCCCTTGATAGTGCTCTGGCTAGTCAGATTACCGCCACCGTGGTCGCGCAACAGGTAGGGCATTCTTTTGAACGTCTCTGGCTCAAGCCAGCTTCCACAGTTTTGTTTAGTTATGATGCCATCATAAACACAAACACGGCGCAGCGAACCATTGAAGCTCTGCACGCCGACAATAGCCCACACTGATAAGAAAAAGGCGATGAAGAACAAGACGTTTTGAAGCAAAGGAATTGCTGTCTTCAAGGCTTGCAAAATGACCCTTGTGTAAGCAATGTAGTCAAGGAGCCTCAAGATGCGGATGTGGGCTATACCAGCAACAATTAGCGAGATGGAATTAGCATCACCGCCATATATAACACCAACAAACGACCAAAACATGACAATAGACACGAACTCCACACGATTCCAGCTCTTTCGCAGGAAACAGCGTTGTGTTCCGGCGTGTTCAGGTGCACCACCCTTAGGACCCGGGATAGCCCCCAGCGTGACCCACGCGAGCACCTGCCGTAGCCACCACCAGAAGTCCTTCCAGAATGTAGACCACGTGAAGATATCGGTCGAGAGGACGCCGAATGCTATGCATTCTGCGGCTGCTTTGAGCGTGTACACCGAGTAAAAAGCCATCATGACGTAGCCAAATTTGGTGTCATACACCAGAGAAAGACCGTGCCTTGTCTCAAATGGGTTCCGCATTTCGATCATGAGTCCGATAATTTGAGCGACCGTGAGCAAAATGAAAGCGTAATATACCACGGGCGAAAGCATCAGCTTGTACAACCAGCGCCTTAGCTGACTATTACAGTCGAAGTAGAACAAGGTGCGTCCCTCAGGACCAAGCTCAAGCTTTTCTGCGTCTCCAACGGTTGAGCCCTGGAACTCTGAAGTCTCATCGTAATGCTCGTCATCCTCATCGTGGCTCCTTACGCTCTGTATAGTCTCAGGATCAAGCAACTCAAGCTCGGCGCGGGACAGTGCTGCATTCAAGCTAGCCCGTCGCTTCATCTTCAGCCTTTCTGGAGAAACGGTGGCCGTGAGGGCTCTCTTATGGTGTGCGTCTTCTGGTGCAAAGGGGTTGTCGTGAACCTCGTGCAGCGGCGTGTCTACGGGCACATTGTGAAACGACCGCTCAAGCGTAAGCCGTGGATGCGACTCCGAGCCGAGGCGAAAGCCGCCCGGCGGCGATTGCGGCACAGTCAACGTATTTTTGGTATGCATGGGCAGCTCCTCGGAGCTTGAGACTGCTCGTGATCCATCCGGCCCAACCACGAAGGATGGCGCACCAGTATTGCTATCATCGTGGTCCGACTCATAGCTGGCCACCGAGCCAAAGCTCGAAGCTCGGCGGCGCGGCGGATCGCGAAACGGGCTGCGCAGCTCCCTTGCGTGCGTGTCGCTCGTGTTTGAGTCACTGCGTTGGCTTTTAGAGCCCAACGAGCGGTTGCTAGTTTGTGGTGAAATAGCACCCGGAGAAAGGCCGCGGGTTAGCCGCTTTGAGGGGCTTAGGCCCGACGCGGCATCGTTCTCCTGGCTCGGCAACCAGCTATCCATGACCGAATTGTCACCCTGGGCAAGCCCAAGGATCGCCGACTTGGGTGCCGGCTCGACATCACTCGTTCCCTCGTTGTCCGAATCCATGTCCGCTGTGATAAGGTTCAGTTTGGGCGGCGACGGCCGGCGCGGCGAATCACCCGGATCATCGCCGTCTGGAATCAGCGTATTTAGCTCGATCCAGTTCTCGGCACGAGGCTGGTCTCCACCGCCTGTGCCACTTTCGGGCATCGTACGAGACCCTGATTTGTTGTGCCGTCCGTGAAAGCTTGTGCGTTAGGGCCAGCACTAGCTATAAACGGGGCTTTGGATGCTGAACAGTATCTGGGCAAGGGTGGATATCAATAGTATTAACGCGGCGCGCGCAGTCGTAACGCGACAGGTATGACGCAGGCGGGGGTGAGCAGGGCGGGGAGGCGATCTTGTATGGATCGACACGAGCGAGACCCGTGTATGCAAGACTAGGAGAGTGAAAACGTGTTTAGTACTAGTTTTACGTGAACTGCAGTTCACATGCATATACATACCATAAATACGAGCTCCTGGAAAGTGGACACGAACGCGCAGGACGGCGTTAATTGGCACTTGAAGCCGCACGCGTAGGGTTCGTCAAAAATGTTTCACCCACAACCGAGACTACGAGCGAGATGTCGTCGGGCTTGCCACCCCAGTAGTCAGACAGGAGACCCTCTTGGTGGCAACGCACTGCAAAGGGGCTCGGAAAGTGAGGATTTAAGGAATTGTAGTAGGCGCGCATCAGGATATTTTCGCCAAGCTGCTGCGGCAGAACGCTGAGCCCCTGTTCTGGATCCGAGCGCTGCTTCGTTAGTTCGACGATGTGGCAGGCTTGCTGCAGATGCACGTTGTCAAAGAACCCATCGCTGCCAAAAATGACGACGTCGCCGGCCTCGAGCTGCCAATCAGTTTGATCGCATTTTGTCTGCTCACCTGGCTGCGCGCGTTCCGCCACGATCGGATGCAGCTCGTTCATCCAGTGAGGGAAAATGGTGAGCTGCTTCGGGACCATTCCCTGCACGTCCGGCTTTGTTTCATAGACCACGCGGCCATTGCGCACGACAATGGCGCCCGAGTCGCCTAGGTTCACGACGCGCAGGATGCCGGATCGCGGGTCGAAGATTCCGAAACAGATCGTCGTGCCGCCAGCATACTTACTGCCGACGAGACACAGCTTCCTAAACGACTCGCGCAGCATGGTTCTACCGTCGGGCAGCTGTGCGATGCCCTCCTTTTCGCGGGCCCGGAAGGCGCCCGCCATTTCTCTTACAATGCCTGAACTCAGCACGGATGGGTCCACGCCGTGCCGCCGCCAGCCGCCTACGCCGTCAGCCACTCCGAGTAGCGTGGCACCCTGTAGCGACCCCGGCGTGATCCACGTCGAGTTCATAACGGCGTCCTCCCCGCTTGACTGGTTCATGTTTTTAAGCGTGCCCTTTGCACAAAAGGCGGCCGCCGTGTTCAAGGTGTATATGGATCGCGCACATTGCGAGCGCACATGGAGCTGTCCTCGAAAGCACAGCTGCCGAGCTGCCAAGGCTGCAGTACTTACCATTGCCAATGCGTGGCGGCAGCCAAAGGAATGACTGAGTTCCTCAGTTCCTTACGGACGACGCCAGCCGGCTGGTGTTAAGGGTAACTGGTCGCGATACCGCCTATGAGGGTTGGATAAGCAGGGGCACACAGCTCGGGCGAGCTCAACAGTACTGGCGGTTCCCCGGCGACAACGCCCGGCTGTCCATACTGTCAGTTTCGCGTGATCATATGTTATATGCTTGCAGGTTATGCAAAAAGAAAGATAGGGGAGCTATGTGCCTTCGCAGCCGCCCAATGTATTAATACAAAATAAGTTAGATTTGTGGAGAGGAGGATGCCATAGCAGCAGCTACTCGAAACACGCAACGGGCTCAGGCGCTGTCGCCGCCCGTACTGCGCGACCGCGTCTTCTTCGGCTCGTTGACTTGGCCTTCGTACTTCTCCATCACATCGCGCAAGAAGTCAAACTTCTCCTCCTCCTCCACAGCCTTGTACAGATGCGGGATTCCCACGCGCTTGACGCGCTTTGCGCGCGCGCGCTCGCATGACGCGTCCACGAGCTGGATCATGAACATCTCGAGCGCCTTCGCCACGACAACAGGCGTGGCCTGAGCAACCTTGCCTATATCCTCGTCGGACTGCATGAGCCGCTTGATCCGGGCCACCGGAAACTGTGTCTTGATGTCCCGGTCGAATTGCGGGTTTTCTTCTTCCCCATCAGACATGGTTCAGAAACCCTAATAACAAGCAGTAATTTGGTTGTTGATATGGCTGCTGCCCCCTGCCAGACGTCCGCGATCCGGCCTGCTGATCCGGCCTGCTTATATATGCTTGGGACCCGTCCTGAAAAAGTGATCACGGGCAATGCGCAACCCTGCACCCTGAAATGCATCAATACGTAAACGGAGACGGAGGGTACGCGCCCTCACGGCAAGCCAAAGATGAGCGACGCATTCGTGCCACCAAAGCCGAAGCTGTTCGACATCACGTACTCAATTGAGGCAGGCCTGGCTTCCGTAACATAGTCCAGATCGCAGCCCTCACCGGGCGTCTCTAAATTTAGAACGGGCGGCAACTCCTGGTGGTGCAGGGCAAGCACGCTAAATGCCGCTTCGAGTGACCCGGACGCGCCAAGTAGGTGCCCTGTAGCACCCTTCGTTGAGGAGACGACCACGCTGGCCGGGTCCCGCTCTAAAGCCCGAGCAATGCTGCGCGACTCAATCGCGTCGCCCAAAACGGTGGATGTAGCGTGGGCGTTCACGTAGCCCACCCGTTGAGGATCAACCTTGCCAAGCTCCAGTGCCATACGCATACAGTCGTAAGCGCCGCGGCCATCGTCGTGCGGCGCCGTTATATGATGCGCGTCGCCCGACATGCCATAACCGCTAACTTTGGCGTAGATGCGCGCGCCGCGGTTCACTGCGTGCTCCTCGGACTCAAGCAGGACGACAGCCGCACCCTCTCCGATCACGAAGCCATCTCTGCCGGCGTCGAACGGGCGACTGGCTTTCTCCGGCGTGTCATTGAACTTCGTCGCCAACGAGCGCGCTCGCGCAAAGCCGGCAACTGAAACAGGGTGGATGGCGGCCTCAGTGCTGCCGGCCAGCATCACATCGGCCATACCAAGCTTGATCATGTTCGCTGCGTCACCAATCGCATGTGCACCGGTTGTGCACGCCGTCGAGACGCTGTGATTGGGCCCGCGGAACCCTGTGCTCATGCTGACGTGCCCCGCAGCCATGTTCGCCAGCAGATTCGGGACAAACAGCGGCGAGACCTTGCGGTAGCCGCCCGTGTGTAGCGCCACAGAGTTGTCGTAGGCAGCGTCCATGCCGCCGATTCCCGATCCGATGGCTACACCGGCACGACGCAGTTCAGACTCGGAGGACGGCGCATACGCGGCATCGTCCAGGGCCATCTTGGCTGCCCCCATAGCGAACTGGGCAAACAGGGGCATCCGCCGCAGTGCGCCCTTCTCAACATACGCGGTGGGGTCCCACTCGCCGTCGTTTGAGCCGACGGGCACGCGGCCACCTATCTGCGCGGGAAATTGCTCGTAGTCCTTACCGAGATGTACAATTCCTGATTTGCCAGCAAGAAGGTTGCGCCACGCAGCGCGCACGCCCACGCCCACGGGGCTCACGATGCCAATACCGGTTACAACAACCGCCATCTGCCAAACTTTTGTGAGTCGACAACGCCTGCCCTAACCTGGTATATATACGGTCATACTCGTAGCATCGCGTGCGCTTGGTAAAGAGCGTCCACGATGGAGCACGGCTGCAAGCGTACTGGTCAACCTTGTTTCAAGGAAATGGGTACACATATTTACCCTGCCAACACTGTGATAGATTGCGTTTGAGAACCATACCTCCATCTCTGGTTCATTTGCGTTGTTTGTCTTAGCAGGCACGAGAATAGCCTAGCCACTGAAACACAGTGGGCATTGCGAAGACCACTGCTCTATTGTGAACGGCTGCTTTATTTTGGGGCACTCGCTTCGCTGCGGAGCTGATTGAGAATGGAAAATATAGTAGTGTGCTTATCACCGGCGGTACGGATAGCTTTGGCGGAGTTCCACGATACATGATAAGCTACACGTGATGGCCCTGATAATCGCCTTTTAGTCAATCGGCTCCGCACACTGGTTAAATATATATACCCCACTCGAGAGAGCTTGTTGGACATCCTGAAACACGAAATAATGACCCCAGTTGGAATTGTTGAAGAGCACAAGAGCACACCGCTAAAGGTCGATACTGAGAACACAACAGTATTCCCCGCCGCCGAGTCCGTTCCGCAGTTTGCGACGGTCGAGGAGAAGCGGCAGTGGATGCTCGAGGAGATGGCCGGAGCGTTCCGAATCTTTGCGCGAAAGGGCTACAGCATTGGCTCGGCGGGACACATTTCTGTGCGTGATCCCGAGCATCCGGATCAATTCTGGCTGAACCCGTTGGGTCGCCACTTTGGTACGCTGAAGGCCAGCGACATGGTTCTTGTGGACCATGAGGGAAATGTCATCGGCGGCAGTAAAAAACCTGTGAACAAGGCAGGCTTCCAAATCCACGGCGCCATCCATAAGCTGCGGCCCGATGTTATCGCCGCGTGCCACACGCACTCCATTTATGGGCGCGCGTACTCAGCATTTGGCAAGCCGATTGAGATGCTGAACCAGGATAACTGTATCTTTTACAATGATCAGGCTGTGTACGAGGACTTCGGAGGTGTCGTCCTGTCCATTGAAGAGGGTATGCATCTGGCAAAGGCGATGGGCAACAAGCGGACAATGATTCTGCAGAACCATGGTCTACTGACCGCGGGGTCCACGGTCGGCGAGGCCGCGTTCCTGTTCATTCTTATGGAGCAGGCATGCGAGGCTCAGCTTCTCGCTGACTCGAGCAAGTACCCGAAGAAACTTGTCTCAGACGAGGTTGCTGAATTTACATACAACGCCACGGCCTACCCGGACGGCTTATGGGCAGAGTTCCAGACAGAATTGGAATACGAGGAGTTCTTGGATGGTTCGTTCCGTAAGTAAATGTGAAGGTGCCGTAGTTAGTAGTTGACTGCTTGCTTGGAGTTACGCTCCGTGAGTTTACATTTATTAATGCCCCAAAATGATTCTATCTACAAAAACGCCAACAAGGGAAGTCTATGCGAGCGGGCGACTTCAAAACTCCTCAGCGCCTCTGTTTCGCCGGAACTTGCCAGTCCATCCTGATACTGGAGCAGTGACATACTCGTGCTCGCCCGGCAGCCCACGGTTGTGCTTGCGGGCCCACTTAAACCGATTGTCGATCTTGGGGGCCCACTCAGGAGTCTTCGGGGTGTGAAATTTCGACTGCGGGAACAGGCCACCAAAGCGCCACCATGCGTCACCTGTGCCCCACACATAAGACTCATCGGGATAGATCCAACGCTCCAACCAGCGAGTGAGTAGATATGCCGTAAAAGCAAAGCTGAACGCTAGCTCGAAGCCGATATCACCTCCCTCTTTGCCAATCATCTTAGCTATGGGGCCAACCCACCACTCCTGGTTCATGCCAACGACACAGCCGGTCACACCACAGCAGCCCGCGAAGATTGCCGAAATTCCCCAAGGCATCCGCGTGAAAGAGTCCCATGCATCCAAGTTATAGTTGTCGTAACTGCGACGGAAGAAGAGATGCTCAGCAAGAATAATCCCATAGTAGAACGAAATCCAGTACGCGATGATGTTCATGAAATCGCCAAGGAACTGGTCAAAGTGGTCGATAGCAGGGATCGAAATACCAATGGCAGCGCCCGAGATAATGCAAGCCCATACATACTGAGGAATGTAATGGAACTTCGGCAGCACTGCCTGGGCAGACATAGAAAACGAATAAAGGTTGGGTACGTTGTTAGCAATCACGGAGAGAGCCAGCACCACCATACATACCTGGCCAAACCCGTGCAGCTTGTCCTCGACCAACGTCAACCAGAGCACTCCGCCAATACTGCTATCAGAATAAGCCTGGTCATAGCGAGCAGATACAAGCGTACGCTGAGCACAAAAGGCGCCAAGAAGCATAGGAATGCAGCATCCAACCATGGACCATACCATGATCCAGCTAAACACCTTGAATTTGCTCGTATTCTTCGGTTTGTAGCACGTATAATCACTCGAGTAAGGGCCCCATCCAGCCGCAAAGCCGTAAATGGCACTGCCAAAAGACAACACATTGCCAGCCTCCGTGCTACCCTTTCCAAGTTCACCCCAGTCCATCAAACCATCTTGGCCCAAATTGATAGCAATGACAAAAAGAACAACCAAATTCGGAATCCATGCCCAGCGTGCATAGAAGTGAATGAAACGGTAGCCAAAGAGGGCGATGATTAGTGACACAAGGCTCACCAGAATAATGCCGCCCCAGTTAGGAAGCCCTCCGTGGTTGACCAGGTGAAGCGAGTTAACTGCGGAGATTGTGTTAGCACTGCTCCAACCGATACAGGTTAGCGCGTTCAAGAATGCGCAAATCCTGGACCCAGCGCTTCCGAAGAAATAACGACTCAGCACCATTTGGCGCATACCCGTAGGCGGACCAAACGTTGACAAAAGCGAAACAGGCAACGACCCGAGGAACGTAAAGCAAATGATGACTGCCATGGAATCACGGATAGTGAGCCCAAAAACTGTGATACCAAGTGCCCCCAAGGCGAGTGCGGCAATTCCAAGATCGGCAGAGAGCCACATAGTCGCCGAATCCCAATAAGACTCGTCATGGCGCTGATCTTCGGGGATACGGGCGATTCCGTTTGTCTCACCACCCAGTTTCTCCATGTAATAATTGAACCTGGCGAAAATGTTTTTCGAATGGCGGCGCGAATCGTCCTCGACACTGCCGATGACCGAACCATCACTGCTCGTGTTCGACGCTGCCTTTTCGGCAGTCTCGGGCACCTTCGCTAATGCGCCATCCATTGCGAAAAAAAACACGGATCTTGTATTTTTTAGATCAGACCTCAAAGGTATGATTTAATAAATTTGATCTTGATAAATAATCTTTAGGCCAATTACAGGCAAGGGTTTGTCCCATGATTGCACAGTCAGGCTTGCATTCGGCTCGCCTAGCGGCGACATGACTTGGCAATTACTTAAGCTGGTCAGATAGGTCGTACTCGGAAGCGGCCTAGCCCTTTGCGGCCCCGAAAAGCATTCCGCAAGTGCCGATCCATAAAGCATCTACAGTTTCAAAATAATGTCGAAAGCTCCTGTGGAATCGTAGCGAACAACGGGTCTTGCTTTTTCTCGCTATCTCTCTGAAGATTTCTCGGCGCACCGTTGGCGCCCATTCCGTGGAGTTACCCGTCGGCGGCCGAGGCTGTATCAGCTGGCCTTATCTACGCCGCAGACGAAAGCTTATCTAAGCGTGGCGTGTGTCAGTCACCTAGCACCAACTAATTCTGCTAATACGGTCTCACATTTAAAGACACTGTGTAGTACTTTTCACAGTTCAAACAGGCCACACCATTCAAAGTTAGCTAGTAGTCTACAAACGTTCTGGACCTGCGTCCTCGCTCAGAAGCTGGCCTATCATGAGCCGTTCATAACGTCGCTATCTAATACCCTTGCCCAAATGCGCCCTAGGTGACAGGCATGATAAGGCAAGGCAATGAGCCAAGGACCCCGCTTGAAGTTTATCTCTCGAGGCACGGCTAAGACGGGTGCTGCAAAATGCAGGGACATCATTCGCGCCTTGATACTAGTGCATGATGGTCTCGGCTACAGATGCAGGTGGGGGAGCAAAGCAAGTCCGCCGCACGATGCGCGGCGCGGCTTAGTGACATAAGAAGCAATGCAGCCGACGAGGCCTGACTTTAGGATGCGAGAGGTGGTGTTTTGAGAAATAATGACGTATAGATATATACAGCAATAGTGCTTAGAGCTGACGTTAGAGCCGTGCCTTGCCTGCGACAATCGGGATGCGCTTAAGCAACCGCGGCGCCATTACATACGACGCCAAGACTGGAGCAGTCGCCGTGGTTTCACAATAACAAATGCAAAGCTGCTCGGAATTTTACAATATGTACAGTGTCATGAGCAGTCCATGAGCAGTGTTCTTCTTTTTAGGTCCGTGACGAGCTTATTTGAGCTTCGTAAATACAGGCTGAGCAGCCATGCCGCTCTCAACCTGGGCAGCCTTGTCGTCGTCGAGGTGCTGAACGACGAGATCAGCCAGCGCGTTGACGAACTCGGGGTCACAGTTCAGACTCTCGGCTCTGCGTAGCAGCTCAGGCTTCTTGACTTCTTCCCGCATCTCAATGTCGACCTCATGCAGAGTCTCGATGTGGTCGGAAGTGAACGCAATGGGTACGACAACCACACCCTTATAATCATCGCGCTTCTCGAGCGTCTGGATGGCGCGCTGTGTCTGGGCACCCAGCCACGGCTGCGGGCCCACTTGCGACTGCCATGTTAGCCGATGCGGGTTCGAGAACTGGAGGCGCTGCATGACGGCGTGCACAGAGCTGGCCACCTCGGCCACGTACGGGTCGCCGCTGTTCACGACCGTCATGGGCAGTGAATGTGCGCTGAACAGTATCATCACCTTGTCACGGTCCTCGGCAGGGAACTTGTCGATCTCCGTACGGACGTGCCGAGCCACCGTGTTGATGAAGCCCGGGTGCGTCGGCCACCGGAGGATATGCGACCACTCGATCTGGCCATTCGGGTCGAGCTTTTTGGCAACGCGCTCAAGCTCGTTCACGTTGCTGCGCGTCGTCGAGAAGCTGTACTGCGGGTACTGCGTGAAGGCCACTGCGCGCGTGATGCCATCGGCAAGCATCTTGGCATACGTCTCGTCCGTGAGCGGCCGCGCATAGCGGAATGCCACATACGGAATGTGAGGAGCCGTGGACGGATGGACCTTGTCTAGAATGTCACAAAGGCCTCTCGCCTGCTCCTCGCTGTAGCGCAGGATGGGCGAGCCACCGCCGATCTCCTCGTAATGCTCCTCGATGGTTTTGTACCGACGCAAAGCAATGAATTTTGCCGTCCACTCCTGGAACGGACCCAGCGGAATAAGGTCCTTGTCGCCGAACAGGCGCAGCAGGAAGTCGTATGTCTCGTCAACCTTCGATGGTCCACCCATATTCATGAGCATGATTCCCGTCTTCCTCGGAACCGGCGATCCTGAAAACTCTCTGCGACACGCGCCAAACACGCTCGCGAACCTGCGTGGGGCTGCTGCTCTCAGCAGTGACAGGCTCATAGTTCTTCTCTGCCGTTTCTGCTGTGCCAATCAACTGCGCTGCGAACGCTGTGCACCAGTACTGTGCATATATGTAGACTACGAGCTACCCCTGCCCAGGTGCGGCTAAGCAGCGCATTTTGCTGTCGGGCCGCGGGCCTGGGCCTCGGGGCTCGCCGCACTGCAACATTAGGGGCTCTATTGCTTGGTGGCGTTTCAGCTCGGGCTCGAGTCCAGTTATCGTGAAACCGTGTCTCTGCCCTTCTTTGGCGCGGCGGCGCGGCGCTGACCGAACGAGGAGGTGCTGGGAGTGGTGATTTCTGCGCGCTATGATCGCCACGCTCGAGGAAAACTCAACGGTCTACTGATTGGCCCTAACCCATGTGCAGATGTGGCTTCGAGGAATACTAGTTAGCCATTTGCTACTCGGGGTCACTTCGCGAGTGCGTACTCATTTCCAGTTACATTGCTGACGGCCCGCGTGCGGCTCCGGCATGCTGCGGCGCTATAAGTGCTTCTCTCTCATATGTTAACAATGCTGTAGTAGCGTGCAATACGACAAAGAGCGTCAAAAACAGTCGGTCGGGCTCATTTCGTGTTTAAGCTAGTGCTCAGTATGAATGTAATACATGTGATGCGCTCTCACTGCGTGTGAAATGCGTCTGCCGTGTCGCGCCCATCACCTACTCATACAGCTACCAAAAAGTCGGCACCTCTCTAGAATATAGCGAGCTTTTCAAGCGTTATTCTAAATTGCATAAACTCGAGGAAGAAGTGACGCAGATACATATTTATTTGTTACTGACGACCATCATCTTTCCCTTCTCCGTCAAGCCTTCAATAGGTTCAGCGCGTATCCATTCACGTGCATAGTGTTCACGTGCTCGCCCTGCTGCTCCCATTGACATTCCACACAAGCACGCGCGCGGTCAACTAACTAAGCTTTGAGAGAGCCGTCCACGCTAGCCGGATATGGAGTCCCTAATCGCGAGTGTGGCTGGACAGGTCGGTCTTCCAGTCGACCTCCTACGCATTGCCATCTGCCTCGTGGCCTCCTTTCCGCTGGGTTCACTCGTGAAGCGTATCCCGCCTAAGTATCCTGCCGTGAAGGATGCCGTAATTGCGGGGTGCGGCATCTTTTTCCTGACTGGTGTGTTTCAGCTGTACAGCGGGATTCTGACGCTGCTCTTCTCGGCCACAATAACCTATGTTCTCGGCTATGTGTGGTCTAAGCGCTGGTTCATGCCGTGGGTGAACTTCTTCGCCATCATGTTCCTTATGCTCGTCACGCACGCGCGCGAGCAGATGGGCAGCGCAGACTACGTGAACGTGATTGGCATTTCGGGCTCGCAGATGATTCTTGTGCAGAAATTGACTGCGTATGGATGGGACGTTTACGACGGGTCGCGGCCCGAGGACCAGCTCAGCGCGTTCCAGAAGGAGGCGCGCCTCACGCAGTACCCGAATCCGCTGCGGTACTTGTCGTGGGTGTTCTTCTTTCCGACAATTCTCACTGGACCTGCGTGCAACATGCGCGAGTACAGCGCGTGGGTCGATCTGTCGATGTTCTCGCAGACGGAGAAGGATTCGGCGAACACAACCGGCGGTGTGGTCGTGAAACGCAAAGTGCGTATGCCGCGCAGCGGTTTTGTGGAGGTGCTCAAGTTCCTCGAGGGCCTGGTTTGGGTGACAATTATGACGCAATGCACGGCGTTTGCGCAGAACCTGGAGTTCTACAAGGAGCCCTGGTACACGAACTCACCGTTCCTCGGCCGTGCCGTGGCTCTATATGCCGTTGGCCTTGCCTTCCGCACGAAGTATTACGCCGCGTGGGCCGTATCTGAGGCAGTGTGCATGCACACGGGCATCAGTTACAACGGGATCAACCCGGAAACGGGCAAGATCAAGTGGGACCGTATGCGCAACGTCAACGCGTTGGGCCTTGAGCTTTCGCAGAACTTCCACCTGGTGTTCTCTAACTGGAACATTCTGACCTCAAAGTGGCTGCGCCACTACGTGTATCTGCGCGTGACGCCGAAGGGCAAGAAACCCGGCACGGCCGCAACGTTCATCACGTTTGTCGTCTCCGCCCTGTGGCACGGCACGCGGCCAGGCTACTATCTCACATTTGTAACGGCCGCCATTTACCAGACGTTCGGGCGCATCTACCGCCGCAAGTTGCGGCCGCTCTTCGTGGGCACCGCCTACAAGCTGCCGTACGACATCGCCACGTGGGTTGTCACGCAGCTGGCCCTCGGGTACGTGGCCATGCCTTTCATTGAGCTGAACATCCGGCCGGCGCTTGCTGTGTGGTCGACTGTCTACTTCTACATCTACATTGGCCTCGCAGTGAGCTGGCTGCTGCTGGTGGGCCCGCTGAGCAAGCAGGTGAGTCCCCTACTGAAGACGCTTGGCAAAGACATTGCCTCAAGCGAGTGAACTCGGCGCGCCGCGAGGTAAAACCGCCGACCTGCAGATTCTGAATTTTGACCACATCGCACCCTATTCCAAAAACGCTAGCATAGCACTGGCTGGCGCAGCTTTATTGCTTGCGTGTGGAGTAATAAAAAGTAAGATTAACCTAAAAAAGCTTCCGCTTGCAGCTCGCGTCCACAATGTGCGTGTGCGCGGCCTGCCAGTATATGTATGGCCCCCACGCGGGCCCATGCGGGCCTGGCGTCGTGGCTCTTATTCGGCAGCTCTACAACACTGGTCTTGCATGTCGACGGCCATTGATAAAACGCTCGCACGCGTGCACGCGCGGATTGAGAACCGCGAGTACTACGAGGCACATCAGGCTGTGCGCACGGTGGTTGCGCGGTATGTGCGCAAGAGGGAGTACGGTCCCGCTGTGGGTCTGCTTTACAACAGCGCCCTGCTCCTGTCAAAGGCCCACGAGACGGGCTCCGCGGGCGATCTGCTGCTCTACATTCTGAAAATATACATTGACGCCGGCATTCCGGCCGATGGATCTGCGAAGGGCCGCGTGGCGCAGGTCGTATGGCAGCTCGATCCGCATGACGCCATCCTGAAGCAGGTCGCGCAGCAGGCCGTCGGCCAGTGGGCGCCGCGCGATGCGGACCTTTGCCATGTATTTGGCTCTCAGTTTGCCAGGGCCGGCCAGATCTACGAGGCCGAGAAGTACCTGCTGAGCGGCACGCGCGACAGCGCCATTCTGCTGGCGAAGCTGCACAAGGCGTGGAGCGCGACCGACGGCAACGACCGGAATCAGGGTCTTTACGTAGCCCGCGGCGTGCTGGGATACCTGAGTGTGCAAAACATCCGCGCTGCCAAGGCATACCTCGAGGTGTTTGGCGGTAGCCCGGCCTCGAACGCGTTTAGCGAGTTTTTAGTGCTGCTCGTGGACACATGCCAAACCAAGAACCCGCAGCTGTACAGGCGGCTTGTGTCGCACTATACGCCGGCATCGACGGTGCCTGCCTGCGAGCCGGCGCTGCAAACAATTGAGCGCGAGTTCTTCGGCATAGTGCCGCAGCGGCAAATGAACATCATGGACCTCATGGGCAGCTTTATGAAATAAAGATAAACAACGAGTAAAGTGCTTGCTAGTCTAATCGTGTCACAGAGCTGGCCTCGAGGGCCTTTGCCAGCTCAATGCGCTTGTTGTCGAGCAGCGCCTTGCGCGCCTCGGCGTACGGCATCCACTTGCGCCGCCGCTTGTAGCTCTCAGGCCATTCGTCGGCAAGCGACTGCAGCTTCAGCTCGTAGAAGTGATACTCCGTCGTCTTCTGCGGCCCACTGCGGTCGTCAAGAAACGTGCCCAGAAAGTCACCGAGCTGGCCGATGGCACCGGCCTCCTCCCACGTTTCCCGCAGGGCACTCTGCTCAATGCTCTCGTCTTTCTCGGCGCCGCCCTTCGGAAGCACCCACTTTTCTGGGTGTGACTCCGAGGATATAACCAGCACCTTAGACCGGTCGTCGCTGATGACAACCGTCCCCGCAACAACCCGCGCACCAGTCTCTGAGTAGCGCTGCAAGTCGCGGCCCTGCCGCGACACCATGGAACTCGAGTCTGTCGAACTCATGGAGCACTGCCGATAACGAGCGCCCGGCTGGTTACGTCGACGCGGGCCAGATTTTTCGTGGGGCGACGACACCAAGCTCGAGGGCCAGGGTGCCACGAGTGCGTGCTACCTTCGAGATTCCCTTCCGGGGCAAGGGCTCGTGGCCGGCACGCAGACGCGACGTTCCGAATTACATGAGGAGCGCCTCGGCGTTCCCGCATTGAGTACGACAGGGGCCGCCGCCGCGCGCCACCAAGCTCCGCCGCACACCGACGCTACCCAATTATAATGCGATTCTTTGGCAATCAACGCAATC
Source organism: Entelexis sorbosivorans (assembly GCA_030555795.1). Lineage (NCBI taxonomy): Eukaryota > Fungi > Ascomycota > Dipodascomycetes > Dipodascales > Trichomonascaceae > Entelexis > Entelexis sorbosivorans. Next base: position 56,896 of record JANIVK010000018.1, on the reverse strand, counting down.
TCTTAGTGTCTTTAGATTATTGCTATAGTTACTTGTCGCCTTTATAGCACCTTGGTACCTGCCATGGGGTCCGACGCAGGCTTCTGCGCGAGGTTCTGGTACGGAATGCGCGAGCTGGCCATACTGAACAGAAACTCTACGAGCAAGTAGATAAGCGTGAGCACCATGACGCAGCCAATGCCGATGCCACACGCAATCCCCACTACGTGGCCCGCGGGCATAACATGACCCTCTTTCGAGCTACCCGAGGTTGGGTGCGGCGCTGTGCTCGGACCTGGGCGTGGAGAGCCTTTGGGATGAGGCGCTGAAGTCCCTTCATTAAACACAACTCCGCCTTTCAGGTTGCCCGCGTACTGCGAGTAAATAGCATTAACGAGCGCAGCGCCTTCGGAGCCAGCAGAGCTGCCATCATCACTAGCACTAGCCGTCGTCGCATACAGGCCTTGCAGTTTTGTGCCATCGTAGATAGCGACTGAGGCTTGAGTATTATCCTGTAATGACAGCTGGCCGGAGACAAGCAGCCCCTGATTTCCGTTCAGCGGCCCATGTGCGCCGGTGCTGTTCCGCAGCGTAACAACAGACAGCCCCGCTATTGTGCTATTGTCATGAAGTCGTACGCCATCGAATTCCTCCCAGGATTGGCTCGTTCCGTTGTACCAGTTCAGATACGGCGACGTGCGTCCGTTGGCCGTGCGCGCGCCCGCGACAGCATACACAGGATCCTGCGTCGCATTTGAAAGAACCACTAGGCTCGTGACGGGGCCCGGAAGCTGGTTCAGCGGCTCAAGCGTGTTGTTGCTGAAGTCGTAGATCGCCACCTGAGATGTCTGGCCGCGGCTACCGGCCGTGAAGTTGCCTCCAATCACCAGCCGGTCGCCAGTTTCAAAGACAATGTCGTTTACTGTGGCCTGGGCGCCGAGATCAAATGAGGCGGGGCTGTACCACTTCCTCTCCAGCACATCGTAGACGCACATACCATCGCATGAGCTATTGGCTGTCTTTGCTGTGTTTGAGAACCGGCCACCTACAAGCAGCGCGCTTGTGTTCGGCTTGAAAGCAAGAGTAGACACGAGCATGTCTGCGCTGAGTGCGGGCGCTTGGTTCGCGAATGGATCTTGCGCGCTCGAATTGTATAACAGGAGTCCCTTCACGCTGCTGCCGTTAATTTTGCCGCTCACGCTGCCGCCCAATGCCACAGTCTCGTTCTGCACAGCAGACGCGTAGAATGAAGAAGCTGCATCGATCGAGTCACCAGACGCTAGTGGTAACGGCTGAGCTTCCTTATTAGCGAGCAGCAGGGCATTTGTCGCACTCTCGTTCTTTGAGACTGTCGCATTAAAATGACCTGCCACAACGCTGTGAGTCGAGTTAATGAAAACGCCAGTATAGACTGCATTCATTGTCGTATTCCCGCTAACGAGATCGCTGTTTGAGAGATCCACACGTTTCTCCAGGCGAGCAACGCGCGACTGGGCTTCCGATGATGGTGACGCGAAGCTGAATGGTAAGTCCTGCGGCTCAACCGAGTTTTCGGCGCTAAGGCGCGCACCTCCGCCTAGAGAAACCGCGTCCACGATTTCCAGGTTTCCTACATATGCTGTCGCATTGCCAAGGTCGAAAGTCGCTGCCAAATGACCATGCACTCGCTCCGAAATATTCCGCGGAGCTCTTCCTTGCTCGGGCTCCCAAAGAGACAGAGCAGCGGCACTGCCCTCATCATGCGAGAATGCCACATAGTTGGTACCATCAAAATTGAACGCGGCTGCATTGGATGCAGCCCCTATTCCTAGTGAGCTTGCGCTTAAGTTGCCTGACACGCTGTATGTTTGACTGGACAAAGCAAAGACGGTGCCATTCATCTCATAGAGCTTGAACACTCCCTGCGTACTATTGAGGCCACCTACGCTTCGTGTGTCATTAGCAGACCCAGAAAGAGGTAAACTCAGAATGCTTGTGGATAGGTTCGAAGCGAACCCCGCGCCCCCGACCAGGAGGCTCGAAGTGCCGTTCAGAAGGAGTGCGTTGACGCTCGCATTTCGGCCCAGCTGCTCGCCCAGCATATTGATGGGCGTGCGGCCTACAGGCGTGGAGGAGTTACTCGAGAAGTTTGCGGGCGAATATTCAAATAGCCTGCTTGCGTTCATTCCTTTGGGCGAGCCAACGTAAATGAGGTTCGCCTTATACGCCACAAGTTGCATGGGAAGCTGGTTCTGAGATGTTGGCGAAATTTGAATGTAGGCGCCGTCCTGCAGCGTCCCATTATAGACCAGATCATACTTGGCGTCGTTGTTCGTTTGGTATAGCACCGTAGACTGTGGTGACCCGAACCCGGGGTAAACCGAGACGTTGACCTGGCCCCGCTGAGAGCAAACATTATCTCTTTCGCATCCCGGTGTCCATAGTTGCACCGCATATTGGCCACGGTCAACTGTGTAATCATTAAAAGTCGGGGACAACTTGGCAAATGTCGAGCCAAAACTAGCCTTGTCGGTGATATTTGCTGCCATGTAATCAGAAACCGATGACCAGCTTCCATGCAAAGTAGCCGTCGCTGTCTGCGAGCCTTGTACATCACTCCCGACTCCAGACGAGCCACAAGTGCGCGGCATGTTGAATTCCTCATTAGCGTAAGCGTACTGGCCTTCTTGGAAGAGTTGTATTCCTTTGAGCCCAGCCACAGACCCATAATAATCAAGTAGCTCGATGCGCAGGCTGTTGGTTGGCACGACATTCACCAGCTCAAAGTCTCGGTACTCTTCGGTACTGTTGCTCTCGGGGAGCGGACAGTACGCGCTGCAGGTCTGCACCTCTCCAGACGCGTTCGTGTAGCTGAGGTTCATAATGCCATTCGCTGGTTCCGTCACGAGCCGGAATGTCTTAGTGCCACTGCCGTCTGGTAAGTTAAACAGGCGCATTCTAGTGGGAAGCACAGTTCCTGCTCCAAGTGTGACATTCACAGAACCAGTTGTGGAATCCAAGTCAGCGGTCCACCCAGTCGAGCCAGCCTCGGCCGTATAGGGGCACAGAAGCTGCGGGGCAGACTCGCCTGAGCTGCCCTGGGAGCCAAACCCAGTGGCATTAGCGAAGTTGAAACTCACGGGTTGCATGCCAGGATTCAAAAGCTCGCTGCTATTTCTGCTAGTAGCGTTACCATTCTTGGATGGCACCAGTCCCTTCATAGTGCCACCAAATACGACGTTATCGCCGTAAGGTATAATCGCATTCACGCTTGAGCCCTCGACAAAGCCCTTAAAGTTCGGGCTCGACCAAGTGTTGTTTAGACTGTTCCAGACAGCAACACCGTGGCTTCCATCGAACTCAAAAGTACCGCCTGCGTACACTTGTGTATTATTACACCAGAGAGAGTTGATGGACCCCTGGGGGGCTTGTGATCCCAGCGACGACGCAGTCATGTTCGAAAGGTCCAGCCTTGCCAGGCCAGGGGCCGTCACATTAAGCACCTTAGTGAAATTGCCAGCAATGATTGCTGTGTGGTTATCACCTAGCAGACAACTCGCATGTATAGACCCGTCAGCGAGCTCGGAGCTCACGTATGTGTCATTGCTGGTCTGTAAAATGAGATCATCTTGTGCTGTTGGCGTCTCCAGCATGGTTTCCCGCCCGGCGTAATCTAGTAGAGATATTCCAAGAAAGTTACCGGCCAAAATGACATCGCCTAGGCGATCAAAGTCAAGCTGTGGGAGCGCAATTGGCTGCGGCGCGGTAAGTGCCGCACAACTGCTCGCCATGCTGGCAAGCGCGAGAAAAGAGATGGAGTTTCGTCGTCTCCGCATTGAAATCGGGTATTTTCAGCGCGTGCAGTATCCGGTTGCTTTGAGGTCTAAAGATGAGTCCAGCAACGAAACTTAGAAGATCAGGCCGCTAAAACTAACTGTTTCAGTGGCTGACACACGCGCAGGTTGTTGTTTACTGCAGCGGAAGTCGTCGTTGACGAGAGCTCTGCCTTTCGAAGAACACAGCACGTAGGTCACACTATGCAAGCAAACGTCTCAACTGAAATGCAGTACTCCGCTTACTGGTTGGATCGCTACGCGTCTCAGGACCCGCGAAAGACGTATGTTTGACGTTCGCGGGTTTGTTTACTTTATGATTAAACGGTAAACAACACAATACATGATCTCCGGATCACGCTCAACCCGTGCCCTGTATATTTGAGGTGCATAAATAGAACCATGTATATGAGTGAATAAGGCAGGCTGAGCCGGGGCGACGACGCCCTGCAGCGCGTGCTTTAGTTCCGGGGAGTGGAAAGCGTTCCACGTGTACAAACGTCCTGGCTGTGCCGCCACAGCTCAAGCATTAAGATCGTCTGCTAGCAGAAGTAAGACCTAGTTAGTAGTAAGTTTAGCAGCGCCGTAGAACCTAGCTATTGTACTGTTTGTAGAGCTTGTCCTGAGCGTCCCACTGCTTCTGAAGCTTTTTGAGCATGCTCTTTGACAGCGGCTCTCCCTGCGCGTCGTGCGTCGGCAGCCCCTTGTCATCGAACTGCGAGTATGCGGCGTTTGCGCGGAAGATTTCGGACGCAGGTGTCTTCGCCTTCTCGCGCTTTTCGGCTTCGGCACGCTCACGCTCGCGTTGTGCCTCTGCCTTGCGCTTGGCCTTCTCCGCCGCAGCGGCCTCGGCTTCCTTGCGCTGCTTCAGCACCTCATCGCGCTCTTCAGGCGTCATAAACTTGATGAGGGCACTACGGTCATTGCTGCGGTCATCCAGCGCGACGCCAAGCTCGAACAAGTCGACATCGCGGACACGATCACAGAGCGCCAGCACGTCTTTACTTGAAAGCGGCGACTCATTGATAGCAAGCTTGCGGATCTCATCGCGGAACTTAGCAAGCGCCTGTACGTAGGGAAGCGCAATGTCTTCCGTAGATGCAGCCGCAGAGCTCTCCGTGGAAGCCCATCCAATAGTGTCACTCGTCTCAAATCCAAGAACGTTCAGAATGTGCGTGATCCAGCGCGCGACATCGATGAGCAGCTCAGACCGTGCTGAGTCTTGCCTGGTGGCAATATATTCGTTCGCACTTTGTACGAGCTGTCCAATGTGAAGTAGTGCCTGTGGGGTGTTCAGGTTATCGCAGAACGACTCGTGGACCTTCGTCTTCGTGTCACGTAGAGTCGTAAGCAGAGCATCGTCATGCTTCACGTCAAAGAACTTGCTTGCGTCCGAAGCCTCCTGCTCACGCGCCAACGCCTTGACGTTGCGGAAGAAGTTAGAAAGAGTCGTCTCGAAGTTCTTGATGTGAGGCTGCGACAGCTTGAAGTCAAGCTGCGCATTCCACAGCTGGAAAGCGAAAGACAGGCGCAACTGCCGTGGCGTGAACATCTTTAGGGCCTCGCGGATAGTGATAAAGTTTTTGAGGCTCTTGGACATCTTTTGGCCCTCAATGTGGAGATGACCCGTGTGCAGAAAATAGTTTACCCACTGCGGGCAATCGAAGCAAGCTTCGCTTTGAGCCAGCTCGTTATCGTGATGAGGAAACGCTAGGTCAACGGCACCCGTGTGAATATCAATATGAGGGCCCAGAACATGGCTGGCCATGACAGAGCACTCGATATGCCACCCGGGTCTGCCGCGGCCCCACGGAGAATCCCATGCCGGCTCGCCAGCCTTCGAAGCCTTCCACAAGGCAAAATCCGCTTGGCTCTTCTTCGTCCCGCCCAAGGACAGGGAACCTTCGCCTTCGTCAATGAGCTCCTGAGAGCCCTTGTTCCACGGCTGCAGCTTTGCGTAGTCGTGGTTGGGTGCTGCTTCAAAGGCTGCGACGTCAAAATAGACACTGCCGTCACGAGACGCATACGCATACCCCTGCTTCTCAATCTGCGAGATAAAATCGACGATCTCGGGCACATACTCAGACACACGCGTGGTGACCGTAGGCGGTAGGACATTCAACGCCGTCATATCCTCCGTGAACTCGGCCTCAAGCGCCGAGCTCAGCTTTCTAAACACACTCGGGTCAGTGACTTCGGAGCCACTTAGCTTATCGAGGTGAACCATCATCACAGACTCAACCGAGCGCGCAAAAGCAACCGGGTCGCTAGTCGTGTCCAGTCCCCGCAAAGCAGACTGCACGGCAGTTGCATGCACGCCAAACTTGGGATCCTGCGCAGTCAAGGCTGCCCTGTCCTGCTTGTGGAGCCATTCCTCAAAAGCGGCGAGAGAGTCCACGGGAACGGGGCCGAATTTGGCGAGGTGCGACTCACCGTACGCCTCAATGGCGGACTTCACTTCTGAGGTAACCTGGCTCGACACAGTGCCACTGGCCTTGATTTTGGTGAGAAATTGCTCGAATAAGTGGTTCTGGCGGGCGCGGACAATGATCTTATCATCAATGTCGGTAACATTCTGCACAAACTCAATATTGTACCCAAAGTAATTCTGCAGCAGGCGACGGTTAATGTCGGTAGTGACATAGTTACGCGCATGGCCAATGTGGGCTGAGTCGTACACCGTCGGCCCGCACGAGTACCAGGACACGCGGTCGGAGCGGATGGGCACGAACGGCTCCTTCGACCTTGTCAGAGAGTTATAGACCTTGAGCACGGGCTTCGAATCTGGGGACGGAGACTCTGGCACAAGCCATGCAGGTTGCTTCACTTTTCCTTCCATTATTTTCGGTAGTGCAGTAGGAAGCCTGTGTTTCATGCACTTACCCGAAGAGTCACTCGCTAACTCGTGTCTACATTTTTCAGTAGCGTGGAAACAGTGGTCACGTGTTATTGTCATGAATGGGCTAGGGGGCTCTGGCCGTGCAGGCTTGTTTGGGAGATTAGGGGACTTGCGGTGCAGGCAGGAGTATGGGGCCGTAGGAATCGGCTGCGTAATAACACACCTCTCCGCAACTACGAACCGCAGCACCGACAGAGGCCCCCCAGTAATTGAGACTTCATGTTAGAATCACTGGTGGCATCGATCTTGAATCGAGTTCTTGGTTCGTATGTCGAGAACTTTGACCCCAAGAATTTGAACATTGGGCTGCTCAGTGGTGATGTGAAGCTGGGGAACCTGCGCCTCAAGCGTAGCGCCCTCGACCAGCTGCAGCTGCCGGTAGACGTCGTTGACGGTCACATTGGGAGCCTTATCCTGCAGATCCCGTATTCGAATCTCAAAAGCAAGCCTGTCAAGGTGGTCATCGAGGATGTTTTTCTTATCGCGAAACCTGATTTCAGCCACAACGAGGAAGCGATTCAGCGTCGCGAGCAGACTGCTAAATTGGACAAGTTGCAGCTATGGGAGATAAGCAGCGAGCGAGCTGTCGTGCGTACTTCCCAGGGAACGCCTGCAGCCACGACGGCCGATGACCGCGAAAAACAGAACTTCACGAGCTCACTCGTTACGAAGATCATCGAAAACCTGCAAGTCACGATACGTAACATTCACATCCGGTTTGAGGACAGTGAAATCGGGCTGGCGCTGGGTGCCACCCTCGGCGAACTCTCGGCTGTGTCCACAAATAAGGACTGGGAGCCCGCATTCATCGCTGATGTCGGCGCTACAACGCACAAGCTGGCCACTCTGGACTCTCTTGCGTTCTATATGGACCCCCATATGCAAGATGAAGATCAGTTCACGGATACCGCCATCGTTCGCGACCGTGAAAAGATGTTAGAGGAGTTCAAGGCATTTATTTTCGACAGCGTGGGTGCCACAGACGTTCTGCGCCCTATAAATGGCCAGGGATTTATCACAATCAACAAAATGCCACAGTCCGAGAAGATTCCACGTATCAAGGCGGATCTGAAGTTCGAGGAGCTCTCGCTTGCGCTTGACCGCGAACAGTACGTCGACATCGTCGTGCTCATTGACCGGTTTCAAACCTATTTGCATGCACAGCGTTACCGCAGGCACCGCCCTGTTGTTACAGTGAAGGAAAACCCTTTGGCCTGGTTCAAATATGCTGCTCTGACTGTTCTAGACCGAGTGCGCGAGCAACGCAATCAGTGGTCCTGGGAGCACATCAAGCAGCGCCTTGCTGATCAGCGTGAGTACATTGAGCTATACAAGAAATGGTATCGTGGCGGTAGCTCCCCTCAGGCCTTGTCAGCGTTGGAGAAACAGAAGTTCGACGCCATTCAAGAGAAATATGCGTATGATGATCTTGTCTTTTTCCGCTCGTTGACGAAAAAGTTGCTGCTGAGCGAGAAGTCCACGAGCCAGCCGCATCAGGCTCAGCAAAGTGCCTCGTGGTCTTCATGGCTTTGGGGGTCGAAACAGGAGACTGCCGTCGGACTTCCGGCATCATCACCGGACGAAACGCCTATAGAGCTTACAGAAGAACAAAGGCAAGAGCTTCTCGAGGTTCTAGACGTACCGGATATCAGTGAGGATGCCGACTCGCAGCTACTGCACGCCATTGAATTTTCCTTGGGTTCTGCTGGTTTGCGCCTTACGGCTGATAACGCTGCGTTGACTTCTGCAGGGTTTGATGGCGTTAAGGCTACATTTTTGAACCGTCCGAACTCCTTTGCGTTCGAAATGAGTGTTGTCAAATTCGCCGTGTCAGATCTTACGCTGCGTAACAGATTCTCTGATGTTATCAGCGTTCAAAGGCCCAAGAACGGATCAACTGACCCATTCTTTTGGTTCCTGTTTGAGCAACACCCGACCTCGCGTGTAGCAGACTCGAATCTGTTTCTGAAATCCGAAAGTGTGGCTATTATCCACAATGCCCGTTTGATGGAGGCCATCATGCAGTTTTTCGCCCCACCTCCGGACCATGATGAGACCGTGGATGCTATACTGCTAGCTGCGAATCGGACGGTTGAAGAGTTGCGTGAGCAAACGAGAATAGGGCTCGAGTATGCACTGGAGAACCACAAAACATTGAATTTGCAGCTCGACATTAAGGCGCCAACCATCATCATACCCCTTAATGCCGAGGACGATAACAGCGCGGCAGTGATCCTCGACGTTGGATCGTTGCAAATGGCTAGTGACTTGGTGCCAGGCAACGTCATCAACGAGGTCAAGTCGAAGCAAGCATTGCAATATTCAAAGGATGATTGGAAGAGACTCGAGTCTCTCATGTATGACCGTTTCACAATCAAACTCCGCGATACTCAGATTCTTGTCGGTGAAAGCATGGCAGAAATAAGCAAGTTCCTTAACGAGAAGTCCTCCAAGCTGCACTTCCTCGATAAGTCTACGCTCGAATTCTTGCTCGAAATTAGCATTGTCCCAAAGACACGCAACCTGACGAGGTCTCGTCTTTCCATCACGCTGCCCGCCCTTCGCACGACTCTCTCCGACGTCCAGTATCTACTTCTTATGAAGATACTTGTCGAGGCAACGCCGCGTGCATCTCAGGCCAAACCAAGCGAGCCTTACAAGCGCAAGCAAGATCAGCCTGATAGTAGTGACAAGAACGGCGAGTCCCGGAGCCCTGCTTTGCGTGATAAGCATGATGACACCAACCAGGACGCGAGTTCTCAAGCGCCTAGCAAGGAAGACGCAGACCTAGCCAAGGCCGAAGAAGCTCAACGCGAGCAGCATCCGCAACGTGTGTTTGAATTGATATTCACTGTAGAACAGGTCGACTTCTTAGTTGTACGTGGTTGGGACGCGAAGCCTGTTGTAGATATGTGCTTGCACGGCTTTCGCCTTGAATGCTGGAGCACAGATGGACTTCCAACCGAATCGCTGGCTGTAAACCTGTCTGTTCGTGATTTACTCGTGGCAGACCATGTTAGCGCCGCCGGGCCCGCTGAGTTGCACAAGATAGTCGAATCAGATGGCCATGCCGAAAACCAGACCTCCGATAATAACCTTTTTGTGGTGCAATATCGTCGCTCGCTTTCCAGCGATCAGAACGTCAACATCGAGCTCGCTGCGATGCGATTCGCTTTGAACCCAACAACTGTTCTGGGCCTTTACGACTACGTCATGAGTACGTTTACGAGCCCGAAATCCTCTCCATCGAGCGGTAGCAATACACCTCAGCAAATCTCCTCCCGCGAAAGTTCTGAAGAGCCAACGACTGAGCAAGGGCAGCCCCAAGCCAGAAGTCGAATCGTGGTTGAGATGAATCTGAAGAGTGTCACTGCAGCACTCATAGAAGATAATGCGGTGTTCGCTACACTCGTCATGGACAAGGCGACATTGAACGTGGATATGAGAGAAGCGCTGCAGTTCCGATGCATACTTGGCGCCGTGACAGTCCAGGACCACGACAACAATGCCTTGCTGAGTATCGACGGCGGCGGTCATCTTGCCGATTTCCGTTACGAAACAGAGCCAGCGGGCGATGATGGCATAACACCTCTGGGGCCTGCCCTTGTGTACTTGCATACGCGGCCGCTCAACTTTGTCATTCTGGAACAGCCATTTACGCAGTTGGTCAGCTTCTTGACTCGATTCACTGCAATGAAAGCTGTTTATGATCAAGCTCGCATGATGGCTTTCAACGAAGCGATTCAGGTCGAGCCGTCGAAGTTCAAGTTTGACGTCGTCATGTCAACACCTATTGTGAAATGGCCACATGACGACGATTGGATACAACTTGACCTTGGGGAAGTGTATGTGCAAAACCACTTTGAGCATACCGTGAACTTTATGGAAGCAGGTGTACGAAACGTGAAGGTTGCCTCTAAGGTTCATGGTGAAGAACGGGAAATCGTTCAGAAAATTGACCTGGGTCTGGACTTGGTTTATTCGCCCGACGAGGGATATGAGGTTCCCGTGACGAAGCTCAAATCTAGTCTATCGCCGATCCATGTCAATCTCAACGAACATCAATACGAGCTCTCCATGCTTTTCTTACAAACACTGCAAAACATATCGGCTGGTACAGCCGCAGCTGGACTTCATGTTGACGAAGTAGGTGATCTACGTCGGCAGCTTGCGAAGGAGAAACGTATCGAAGAGACCCAGACCTCTTACTGGTGGGGCGAGAACTCGGCGCTCTCGCAAGGACCCGATGTCAAAAAGCAAAAACGGCAGCAGTTGGATCTGAAGTTTGACGCACCGTTGTTGGATATCAATCTGGAGTTTGAAGGCCGCCCCTTGTCGTCTTTCGCTCTCAGAGAAACCTCAGTGGCCGTGGCCATAGATCACGCCTCTGTACTGGAGACTAATTTCCACATACGGTCGTTCTCTGCAGAAGACACCAACACTTTGCGGTCCAACAAGTTTCCAAACATTGTGCCCCCGATCTCTCATGATGGACACCAAGTAATTGGCCGTCTAACTCGCCGCCCAGAAAAGCCTCTTAGCATGGAATGCTCGGTGGACAGTCCTCAGATCATATTTGCTCTTGGTTATATGCTTTCGCTGCGAAGATTTCTTGATCATGGTCAGTTGTCTGCGTGTGAGCACGAATCTCACGACAGCGATGACGATGAGCAAAATGAACACTACACTGATGACGACGGGTATGACGAAAGCATTGCAGAGAGACGGCGCCGCCGTAGCTTCGCGTCGATGGCGAGCGGTGGGAGCTACCCCGCTTCGAGTGACGAAGATCTGCCGGACCTAAATGAGCAAACTGTGCAACGGGAAATTCAGCAGCAAGCCCTTTTACCGGTTATCAGCATCAATGTGGTGGACATGTATTTGACTGTTCTCGCTGATGAGAGTGATGAAAACTCTGAGTGCGTGGTTTTCAAAATTGAGCAGCTTATCTTGAACACGGGAGCCACGTCCTCAATCACTGTTTCTAAGGTTGGTATGTTCCTCACGCGCATGAAACAGTTTGACGCTAGCAAACTGCGCCTACTGGATGATTTCAACATCACGGGTACTTTGGATAATTCGGAATCCACTGATCACCTGCGTTTGTCGAACATCCAGCTAGCAGTGGACCCTCTTGTACTGCGGTTGTCTCTGCGGGAAATCGGCCTTATCCTGGACATAGCGAAGAAGGCTTCGGCTATATGGGCTACGGAGGCAAAGGTTGCGAAGAACGTGGCTGCCAAACCAGAATCTACAACCAAGAAGTCTACTACGTTCTTCTCTGATGATCACCGCGTAGCCGTTGTGGGACATGGCGACGTTGCAGATGACAATAGTAGCGCTTCCTCGGCTGGTCGTGGAGATGGTGTGCATGCGTTACGAGTCTTGGGAGAGCAGTTGACTGCACAATTCGAAGGATTTCGATTCGTGCTCATTGACCCCGTCCACCAGCTGCCCATGACGGACTTTTGCGTTAAGCCTTTCTCGCTAGTGGCGAAGAACTGGTCAGACTCACTTGTGGTTGATGCTAGAGCTGAACTCTATGCCAATGTACACAGCTTTACGAAGTCAGCGTGGGAGCCTCTTATTGACACCATGGAAATTGGCCTGAACGTAGCAGGTGATGTCGTGGAAGTGTTCTCGTCGACGGTAGCCGATATTGAACTGACGCCTGAGACACTTGAATTGTCGCAGGATATTCAGACCTATTTCAACACGTCCTCAAGTGAAACGTTCCAGCGTGACCGCCACGACGATGGATCTCCCTACCGTATTCGCAATCAAACCGGCTACCCACTGACCGTGTGGGCGGATTCTGAGAATGCCAATCCTGCAAGACGCCGTGTTTCAGATGGTGAAGAGATAAAGTGGTCATTCCACGATTGGCGAGTTCTGCGTGAGAACCTCAATGCCACGGATCAGGATTCAAGTCTTGGCATTGACGTTGAAGGAGACGAGTTTGATCCATTGCGTTCGGTCCCTGTGAACAAGATTGGTGAGCGACTATATGCTCTCAGCGACCGTCATCGTAATATACGCGTGCTTGTTGATATTACCGTCCAAAACCATCTCAAGATAATCACTATTCGTTCTACCGAGATTGTGTTCAACGAGACTGAGGCAGACCTCGAGTTCATGCTCGTTGGTGGTACGGACCACCCTGTATTCCAACTTCCGGCTAAGACTTCGCGGCCGTTACCGATCCTGGACGTCGATTCACATATCCTTGTGCGTCGCAAGGGCGACCAACAGTGGTCTGCTAAGTCAATTTATTGGCAGGACCTGGTGCATGGCGGCGAGGCGTCAATTCACTGTGCTGATGATTTCTTCCTTAGTGTCATCCCAGTATTCCCGAAGGTCCCCCTTGCACAGAAGTACCCTTACTTGGCGATCAATCTCACCGCGCCATTTCAGCTTGTCAACAACTTGCCCTATGAGCTTGAATATCAGCTCTACAGTCGTGATACACGCCACGAATCACGCGCATATATGGACAAGGCTGAAAGAACTTTGATTCATGACTACGATCGGGAGCAGCTACTTTTGTTGCGCGTCAATCTCCGTGGATACGGCTCTAACCGGTTTGCCGTGGTGAACAAAGGTAATAAATTCGGACGTGAATTTGAGACTGAAGACTCTCTTGAGGTCACGCAAGGTCGTCAGCGGCTTTATCTGCACCTCGAGTACGTCGACTTGCCCAACGGTAAGGGCCGAGTTATTGTTGTTTACTCGCCGTACGTGATTGTCAACAGTACTGGCCGTGAGCTGATGATGACCGAGCATCTGAATCAGGTCCTGTGTGTGCCATCTCACGCAACACTTTGGTCTTTCGACTCGGGTGCTGACCGCCGTAAGCAACGGGTTTCACTCGTGTCGCGAGAGTCACAGCCAAGCGCACCTGTTCCCCTTGATGCATCAGGCTCGTCGTTCGACGTTGTTCTTGTTTCTAAAGACCGACGCAGTGATCTAAATCTTGGAGTGAACATCACGCAAGGTGTTGGGCGCTACATCAATACCAAGATTGTGACGATAACACCACGTTTTATTCTGCGCAACTTGATCGATCGGCCGATTGAATTTCGGGAGCCGGGTGGGAATACGCGTCTAAATGTGCCACCCAATGAGCGCGCCCCGGTAGGATTTATCTCGTCCATGGCCAATCGCGAGATGTGCGCAAGATTTAGTGACTCAGAGCAAGCTGAGTGGAGCAGTAGCTTTGCGATGGCCAACATCGGAACAACCTTTGTTCGACTCACGGAGAAGGGCAAGCCAACTGTGCTAGTCAAGGTAGAGGTCATTCTCGAAGGCGCGACATTGTTTTTGCATCTGTCACGTTCAAAAACGTGGCCATTCTCAATTCGTAACTTCACTGATCTGGAGCTACACTTTTATCAGTCTGACCCGTTCGTGGATGCCGATGGTGCCGACAGAGATGTGCGAAGCGATAGATTCATACCTATCAAATATCGGCTGCCTCCTCGAAGCGCCATGCCGTACTCATGGGATTTCCCTGCTGCCGAAGTCAAGCAACTCGTGTTAGAGCCGGACTTGCCGCTTCCAGGCAATGCCTCGTCATCTTCAGTTGCGGCGCCGTCAGTGACGAACTCGACGGCAGGGCCACCTGCGCTGCCAGCACGGCCAGGGCAGAAGGCGTCTGGTAGTGACTCTCAGAGAAGCTCGCGGGCTCCTTCCATTGCACCTTCGTCACTGAGCACTCGAACGGTGCCGGAACGTAGGGCGCCGAGGGTGCGCCGGCGGAAAATTCAACTTGAAGAGATTGGTGAGCTTCCTCCGGCAAACTTTGGCCATGATATGATAGTTGATCTGAGTGTCATCGCTGACGGTCCCCAGCAAGTGCTGGTTGTCGCTCCGTACCAGCCAGAGGCTAGCACGTATGATGCACGAACGAACGAAGTCAAAGCTGAGGCTGTTGCCGAGGTCGAAGCCGTCGAGGCCCGCACAGGTCGCCAGTATAAGGTTGATTTGAAGGGGATTGGTATCTCTTGTATAACGCCCCAGAGCCAAGAGCTTCTCTATGTTACTTTACGCAACATCAAGCTCGGATACAGCGTTAGCGAGGCGCTTGAGTCAGTTTCGATTCAAGTTCAGTGGATCCAGGTGGATAACTGTCTTCCTGGATCTTCTGAGTTCCCGGTCATTATTTACCCTACAGTGGTGCCTAAAGCCGCTGAAGAAATGGCCGCGCACCCGTGTTTCAGCGCTTCGCTGACCCGCGTTGCTGATGACAGCTATGGACTCACCTACGTGAAGCATGCGACGTTGTTGCTTCAGGAAATGACCATTGAAGCTGATGAAGACTTCATGTTGAATGTTGTTGATCTTGTCATCGCAGCAAACCATTCAGTTTCAGCTGGTCACAGTTCCTCATATGTTCCCATTGTGGACGATGACAGTCAACTTTGTGGCGGTGACATACATATGCCGGAGCCATCCGTCGATGTCGTTTCTGACGTCTACTTTGAGCAGCTACATTTGCAACCCATCCAGTTGAATTTGTCTTTCATGCGTACTGGGTCGCTGAGTAGCTCTGCTGTGTTCAAGGACAGTTCGGCCGCTAGCTCAGTTGCCTTCATCATCGATGCATTGACCATGACTATTGGCAACATCAACGAGGCGCCACTCCGGTTCAACGCACTGCTTTTAGACAATGTGCGGACGCAAGCGTCCACGCTCCTTAGCATGACCCAAATGCATTACCAGCAGGAATTCATCTACCAGCTGCACAAGATCATTGGCTCTGCAGACATCATTGGCAATCCTGTGGGTCTTTTCAACAACATTAGCTCCGGAGTCATGGACTTATTCTACGAGCCGTATCTAGGATACACTCTGAACGACCGTCCCCAAGAATTTGGCGTTGGACTCGCCAAAGGTGGACTGAGTTTCATGAAGAAGTCCGTGTTTGGACTGAGCGACTCGATTTCGAAGGTTACCGGTTCCTTATCGAAAGGTCTGACAGCGATTACGCTTGATCCTCACTATCAGAAGACACAGAGAGCACGACGGGCTAGGAATCGGCCACGCCATGCTGTCTATGGTTTGAAGTATGGCCTAGAATCATTTTATGATTCATTTTCGAGCGGAATCACAGGACTCGCCGAAGCACCGATGCAAGGGTCTTACACTAACGGTAGTGCTGGGTTTTTCCGTGGCCTTGGTGTCGGTCTGCTCGGCCTCCCGACCAAGACTGCCATTGGTCTTCTTGATTTAGCATCCAACGTGAGTGAAGGTGTTCGGAATACGACGACAGTATTTGACGCACACACAGTAGGCCGAGTGCGCCTGCCGCGTGTAATCGCTCACGATGGCGTCGTACGTCCATATAATGTGCGTGAGAGTGTGGGGCAAATGATCCTTCACACTGTGCGGGACGGAGCATTCGCAAAGGACCGCTATTTGGCCCACAGTAACATCACGCACAACGTTGTGGTTGTTGTAAGCTTGGAGCATGTCCTTGTCGCGTCGATGGCGGACATGACCCTTGACTGGGCGGTTACGTACAACCAGATTAGCTCGGTGGTGATGGAGAAAACGGGCATAACTTTGCAGTTGCGCGGCAATGTGCGGGGCCCATTTATCCCTCTCCAGGACCAGAGTACGCGTCAGTACATCTACAAGAGCATTGGGCACGGCGTGAGTCATTACGAACAGAAGAAGATTGTTTTATACTGAGCCGCAGATGTTTTACAAGTTATGTAGCGACAATGATTTCCTTAAGTCCTCTCTTTGCCGCCTGAGCAAAGTACTCGCTGGCAGTTTCCTTTTTGAAGCCAGCCACAGTTGCTTCACGGGCGCCGACAAAGCCGTCACTAACTCTAAGAGCCAGGATTGGTTCGTGGTTTGATCCGCGGCCACGAACTGCAGAACCGACAGGACAGTCGGCAAGCTGTATCTCCGTGGTAGCAACCGGAACAAACCCAGAAAGATTCACGCGCAGAATGGGGTGGCCCTTCGGTTTCCCCGATTTGGTTAGTTTCTGCTCAGCCCTTTGCTCGAACCACAGCTTGTCTAATGCGCGGCCTCTAGCGTCTACGTCGACCGCGCTGTGTCTGAAGTCTATCTTGTACTCCTGTCGATCGATAATCGGCGCGTGCGAAGCCGGGACAGATATAGGCGGGGCATGGTCTCGTTGCAGGGCGTCGCCTCCGCGTTCTAGAACCTGCACGAGTCCCTCTGCTCCCTTTTCGGCCAGCTTTTGGCTGAGTGATGCAGTGGTTTCGCGGCTGTCCAATGCTACGGGTGGCGACCGCCATAGCACGGATCCGCGGTCGAACTTCGTAGGATGCAGGTTTTGCACTGACACGCCCGTGTGTGTTTCGCGGCTCATGATAGCGCGTTGAAGTGGTGCGGCACCCCTATACTGTGGTAGCAAACTCGGGTGCACGTTCAGGCCACCGTAGGTTAGCCCACTTAGGTAGCCCGCCGGAATGAGCTTACCGTACGAGACCGCTATTGCCAGATTGGAGATGTCGGCCAATCGCGCAAAGTCGTCCTGCGTCTCTACCTCAAGCCAACGCAAATTATTTTCTAGTGCGAAGTCCACTATGGGTGGCTGGTATATATTTTTCATGCCACGGCCTGACGGTTTCAGCCGGCGCGTGGCTACCGTTAAGCTTTTGATTAGATCTGGTCTCGCTGCCCGCAGCCCGCAGACAGCTTTCAAAGAAACAAGAGAGAACAGGTCGCTTCCGAAGAATGCGACGCGGTACATTTCGAACTACGCCTATGTTGAGTACCTGTCTGTCATCTTGGGCACCGCGCGCCATGCACTCTTTAGATCTTGAACGCATTGAGGTTAGGGCCTTAGGCCAGGAGCCAGAACCTCGTCGCCAAGCGTAACGTGGGGAGGGAGCGACGCGTGGTTAACTATCGGGACCCGTGCGTCGCTATCGGCGTTCACGACGATGCCATCTGCATACTATACGTAGCGCCGCAGAAACGCGTTTGGATATACTCTGAGTTTATTTTAGAGTTAAGATTTTTGGCAGGCTATTGTAGCGGCCTTAAAAAGTACTGCTTAAAGATGTAAATAACGTTGGTGGCAGGAAACTGATTCTCCAAGAATTGGTATATGTCAACATCGAGGAACGCGGGATCCCCAGACCTTTTCTCCGAAAAGCGTAGCGGAAGGCGTGATAATAGGCGTGTAGACAGGGTGCGGCGTAGTGGGGAAGCGGGCGACACGACATCGCGCGCGTCCACGGGGGTCCACGAGGGTTTTAATCTCGCCTCGGATCGGATATCGCGATCGGCCTAGACCAGCACATAACACCGGACGAGGAAAATTCCGGACCAAACGCGATTGCACCAAACCAACGGGGTAGAGTCGGGCGGAATGTGGCAAGCCATCTGCATTTTCTCGTGCTTCGCTACGACGGTCGGCTGCGGAACCATGTACGCGTACAGCGCATACGCCCCGCAGTTGTCTGACAGGCTGGCGCTATCGGCCAGCACAATCAGCAGCATTGGCATGGTCGGAAACTTTGCAATGTCGCTATCTGGCCCGCTGGCTGGCTGGCTCGTAGACACGAAGGGGTTTCTGTTGCCAATCATGATCAGCATTTTGACCACATTCACGGGGTATACCGTTGTGCGCACAGCGTATGCGCACACCATCTCAAGTGTCAGTATCCTGGCCGTCGCGCTCGTGCTCATCGGATTGGGCGCGACGCATGCATTCTCTGCCTCCGTGAAGTGCGCTGCCGTGAACTTCCCGCAGATTCGTGGCACGGCCACGGCTGTCGCAATGTCCGGCTACGGGCTGTCGGCATTTGCCATGTCCATCATCGCCAGTCTCACGTCGGACCCGGAAAAGGACTCTGGGGCCAGCCATATTCTGACCATTCTGTGGATTGTGCCGACGCTTCTCATGTGCCTATTTGGGCCGGTCATTGTCGCGAGCCAGCCGCGCAAGAAGCCCGTGGCTGAGGAGTACGCGCTTTCCTCTAACACGCCCGAACGGCTGGTGGACCGGATTAATGAGCGTACCCAAACGGAAGGCGATATTCACGGGCTTGCCCTCTTGCGCACACCCGTGTTTTGGGCCTACTTCGTCATCCTGGGACTCCTGGCTGGCATGGGTCAGGCGTACATATATACGTGCGGCTACATGGTTAAGGCGCTGGCCGCCGAGGCCGCTTTTAGGTCTGGTGGGATCGAGGCCGTGCACCAGATCAACCAGAACATGGTCACGCACGTCCAGGCACACCAGGTGGCCATTCTGTCTCTTGCGAACTGCTCGGGAAGAATCATCAATGGGACCATCAGTGACACTATTAAAACCAAGCTGCGCCTCTCGCGACTCTACTCGCTGCTCGTTGCCGTGGGCCTGTGCTTCGCGGTTATGTTTATAACGCGAAGCATTTCCTCTCTCGAGAGCATGTGGTTGCCTACGTGCCTAGCGGGGCTCTTCTACGGCGCCTGTTTCGGCGCGTATCCCGGCATCGTGAGCGACGCGTTCGGCGTCTCGAGACTCAGCTCGAATTGGGGTTTCGTGGCCTTAGCTCCAATCCCGTTCTCGTATTGGTTGACTGTGCGTATCGGCAAAATATACGACGCCCATTCGGAAGATGGCGTATGCATTGGTGCTAAGTGCTTCCAAGAGGCTTACACTTTGCAGTGTGTATTAGTCGGAATCGTCGCGTGTTTGACCATATATACTGTGTTCGTCCTTGAGAAGACGCCCTCTAAACGTTGATAGACTTTTAATAAACTGTATACCACCTCTCGTCCCTTACTTGTGATGCCCGCAGCTAGAAGTTTGAGGGCCTGTGGGCATCACCCGCCTAGCTTCACATCCTGCAAGCCGTAGAATGTGGGTGCTGATTAGCATGCATGCGTCGGAATCGCTTCACCATGACTAAAACGAGATTCGGTTGCTGGATTCGTGCCACCTACTAATTTCACTCCGCGCTCAATTGAATCGTAAATGGCGTCTTTTGTTACTTTGGCAACGTGCAATTTGAATCAGTGGGCGCTCGACTTCGAGGGCAACCGCGACCGGATCGTGGAAAGTGTGCGCGTGGCGAAGGAACGCGGTGCGAAGTTCCGCACTGGCCCCGAGCTCGAGATTTCGGGCTACGGCTGTCTCGACCACTTTCTCGAGGCCGACACCTACCTGCATTCCTGGCAGATGTTGGGTGACATCCTGAGAGACGATTCGCTGTACGGAATCATCATGGATATTGGTATGCCAGTGCTGGACAAGGGCTTCCGCTTCAACTGCCGCGTCATTTGCTACAACGGCAAGATCCTGATGATTAGACCCAAGGTCTGGCTTGCGAACGATGGTAACTACCGCGAGATGCGCCACTTCCTGCCATGGCCCGAACGGAAGGTCACGAAACTCGTGCTGCCGTCGTTCATTAACGAAATCACCGGCCAGGGCCAAGTCACCTTCGGCGACTGCATTTTGACGGCGGGTGATACGCGGCTCGGCTTCGAGACCTGCGAGGAAATGTTCACGCCTCAGAGCCCGCACATTCAACAAGCGCTCGACGGCGTCGAGATCTTCACGAACTCTTCTGGCAGCCACCACGAGCTGCGCAAGCTCAACACGCGCCTGGACCTCATTATTGAGGCCACACGTAAGTGCGGTGGCGTCTACTTGTACGCAAACCAGCGCGGCTGCGATGGCGACCGCCTCTACTACGATGGCAGCGCACTCATTGTAGTGAATGGCGAGGTTGTTGCCCAAGGCAGCCAGTTCTCGTTGAAGGACGTCGAGGTGCTCACTGCGACGGTAAACCTCGTGGATGTGCGTAGCTACCGAAGCGCCGTCTCATTCGGCATGCAGACACTGCTTTCGAAGCCCTACTACGAGGTGGAGGTCCCGCACCGTCTACAGCACTCGCAGCTGTCGCTTGACTGGCACCCGACGAAGCGGGTTGACCATGTTCAAATCTACCGGCCTGAGGAAGAAGTGGCTTTAGGGCCTGCTTGCTGGCTCTGGGACTATTTGCGGCGGTCCAAATCGGTGGGGTTCTTTGTACCCTTGAGCGGCGGAATCGACAGCTGCGCCACCTCTGTAATTGTGTACTCCATGTGCCGTCTCGTGTGCAAAGAGGCTAAGCGTGGAAACGAGCAAGTAATTGCTGATGCGCGTCGTATGGCTCAGAAGGAGGCGCCGTGGATTCCGGAGGATCCGCGTGAGTTCTGCAACATCATATTCCACACATGCTACATGGGCTCCGAGAACTCTTCAAAAGACACGCGGCGTCGCGCAAAGGGCTTGGCCGAGTCAATCGGTGCCTACCACACTGACTTCGACATCGACTCATGTGTCACTGCGATTGTTGGTCTTGTTGCTGCTGTCTTGGGCAAAACGCCGAAGTACAAAGTTTATGGCGGGTCGCAGACCGAGAACCTCGCGCTGCAAAACATTCAAGCTCGTATCCGCATGGTTCTGGCCTACACGTTTGCAGTCCTACTTCCGTGGTTCCGAGGGGTTCCGGGAGGCCTTCTGGTGCTTGGAAGCGCCAACGTCGACGAATCGTTGCGCGGTTACTTCACGAAATACGACTGCTCGTCAGCAGATATCAACCCCATCGGCAGCATTTCCAAGAAGGATTTGAAGGAATTTGTGCATTGGTCGGCGACGGCGCTGGACTTGCCCATCTTAAACGAGTTTGTCAATGCCGTGCCCACAGCCGAGCTCGAGCCCATCACGAAGAATTACGTGCAGAGCGACGAGGCCGATATGGGTCTCACATACGAGGAGCTCAGCGTGTTCGGACGACTGCGCAAAATCAACAAGATGGGCCCGTACTCGGCGTTCTTGCATTTGCGTAACGAGTGGATACGGGATATGACGCTTGAGGAGCTGGCGAAGAAAATCAAGCACTTCTTTTACTACTACGCCGTCAATCGCCACAAGATGACGACGCTGACCCCCGGGTACCATGCTGAAGCATACTCTCCTGACGACAACCGCTTTGACTTGCGCCCCATCCTGCTGAAGCCGTTTGAGTATCAGTTCAAGCTCATCGACAAGGAGGTAGCGAGGGCCAATGCCATGAGGGATGCGAGCGAGCAAAGCTCAGGTAATTAAGCGCGAGTGCGCTCTTTTAAAAAAAATTCACTTAGTTCTTACTTAGTTCTTACATGGTTTTCTCTGCTTTGTGTCAATTCTTGGGTTGAGGCTGAGCCCGCCCGGCTGATGCTGTATCTTTCGTTTTTGTTTTTTGTCGCTAATCTTGCCTCAAGTGGCCAAATTTGGGCACAATTTTCAACGGCTGCCCATTGCGGATCCAAAAGTCGTTGAGACAGTGCGCAACACGCCCAGGGCAGTCTTCCTGGATATAATGGCCTGACTCGTTAACAATCATGAGCTGGAACTTGCCCTGCATCTGCGCGCGCGTCAAGGGCGTGTCGAGCCGGCCCGTGCCGGCAAGAATCAACAGCCGAGCCGCTGGCGCAGCAATGAACTGCTCATCCAAGTTTGTGAACCAGCCATCCCAGTTGGGCTCGGTGCGCTTGAGCGCCAGCTTCCAGACATAGCGCCCCGTGCCAGGATCAATCTTGAACAGCGGCGGAACGCTGAGCTCGGCGGACGCGCGGTTCCTCAGCTGGTGTCCCATTCCGAGATGCCATTTCACGGCCTCGTCCAGCGAGCCGAATGAAGAGGGCCAAAGCGAGAGCAGCGAGTGCATTGAGCTGAGCGACTGCTTAGCATAGCCCTCGACGGCGTCGACTACAACTAGACCGCGCAGGTTGTAGTCGGCAAGTGCTTCCCGCTTGTTGGCGATGCGAGACACAAGCGTGCCACCCATGGAGTGGCCAAGAAGCATGAGCGGCTCCTTCGCAGGCACCGTGCTAGCGAGGACGTAGCAGAAGTCAGCCGCCAGCGTGTCCAAATCGAGATCAGCAATCTCGCGGTCATTGGCAGTGTCGTGATCGGCATCAAGGGGCTCGGTGAGGCCATGGTGACGCATGTCGTAGGCCAGGAAGCCGAGCTTCGCGTCCAAAAGCGCCACGGCTTCGAACAGTCTCGCGAACGTCATCGCCGAGCTTCCCACGCCATGGTGACATACAAGCGTGCCATGACCCTCAACAGATGGCTTATGGTAGACATTGAACCGGAAGCCGCGGCCCTCGAGCTCGCGCTGCTTCACGCCTGCACCGTCCATTCGCTCTCGACGGTTATTATGTGGGTACGGGCAGCCCGCTCGCGTAAGGCGGGAAGGGGAAGGAACCGAGAGGAATGATAAAGGGAGGGTGGACAAACCGCCACTCTCGCCAACATTTATTCGTTGCGTTGCCCAGTTTTATCACTCGGTTATAGTTGTCGTTGCAGTTAATGATGTAGTTGTCATATAGATTCTTAAACAAACCTAGAGAAGAGAGAGCGCTAGCATTATAACTTGTTCTTGAACTGGTCTTCCGTGACACCTTTGCCCATGGCCGCCGTCGAGCTCACGCCGCCCGTCAACGTCTTAAGAATGTCGTCAATGTACTCCGCGCCAGACCACTTCTGGTGTTTTACGACGTCCACGCCAAGGTTGATCTCCTCGCTCTGCACATTCTGGCCGTAAGCCTGCATGCCACGCTCGGCGTAGCCCTTCGCGAACGACGCGCTGGCCAATGCGTTCGTGTGGAGCCCAGCCAGCGTGATGAATTGCCACACATAACCGAGCTTCCCGAGGCGCTCGATATACGTGCGCTGGTCGTCCGGGGACATAGCCGTCGTCCAGTTGAAGGAGGGCGATAGATTGTAGGCCAGCCACTGGTCCGGGTACGCGGCGAGGACGCCCTCGGCAAACTCCTTAGCCTGCGCGTAGTCCGGCAGCTTGGACTCCATCCAAATGAGGTCCGCGTACGGCGCGTAAGCACGGCCGCGGTTCACAGCGCACTGCGTGCCACCCTGGTAGCGGTAGTAGCCCTCGCGCACGCGCGGCTTCTCCCAGTCGAAGTAGATATCCTTGCCTCCCAGCAGCTTCTTGGCAAACGCACGCGCGTTCGCATTAGAAACGTTCGCCACGGGCGTCAGCGTCTTCTGGACCTCGGCAATGAGCTGATCTTTGTTGCTGTACGAGCCGGCCTTGATCTCGTCAATGACAGCCTCGTGGAACAGCTTAAGACCGGCCTTGTTGACCCAGTCCGCCTCAATGGCGCCCAGCTTGTCTCCCGTGGCGCCCTGCAACTCGGCCGCGTTCATGACGTCCACGAGAGGCGGGATCTCGGGGTTCGTGCTGCCAACAATGAAGTAGTGGTCACGGTAGTCGATTGTAGACGTGATGAGCGTGGCCGCCTCGGAGTCTGTGCGGGCTACACACACCAGGTTCGTCCCGAAAACATCGGCCGCCGCGCGGATCGTCACGAGACGGTTGATGTGCTCCTGCACGGGCACAAGCACCTTTCCGGCCATATGTCCGCACTTCTTCGTACCGGGAGCTTGGTCCTCAATATGAATGCCAGCGGCGCCGCGCTCAATGAACATCTTCGTGAGTTTGAACGTCGCCGTCAATCCGCCATGACCAGTGTCGGCATCAGCCACAATTGGCCGCAAATAGTCAATGTACTCGAGCTTCGCGCGCTCCGAGAGCGGCACGGACAGGCGCTCATTGCGCTGCTTGCGGTCGTGGAACAATTGTGCGAACCAGAGGTGCTCAACCTTGTTCGGGACGGTGTCCATGGGGTAGTCGGCAAGGTCCGGCGAGGGCTCGTTCGACGTAGACGCCGTAGAGGAGGACTGCCACCCCGAGACGTACACCGTGTCCAGGTACTTGGCCATCTGCGTCACCTGCACGGGGTCCAAAGCACCGTACGTGAAGCTGGCGGTCTTTGTTTTGGCGCGCTCGGACAGAATGTCGTAAAGCTTGTTCGCCTGCACATTCGAGGGAAAATCGACCTGCAGCGTGCCGCGCTTGGACACAATCTGCTCGGCCGTGTAGGCGCGCTTCGTTTTGGCCCAGCGCGGCTGCGACCACCATTGCTTGACAGCGGCAACCTCGCGCTCGTACTCTTCTTGCTCTTTCTTAAGATCAATGCCCATACTAAGCCACTAACCAAAGGTATTTCGATATATACTTTACCGGCCCTCACGCAGCGTCTTTATATACACGTCTCCGGCACTGCCGAGAAGCCCTAGCCCTTAACGCTACAGCACGAACGCGGCCCGAGCCCGGAGCACAGGACCAGGACATGAGCCGAGGACAATTCGGAGACAAGAAGGGACTGCCCGCCGATTCCGTATAGAAAAAAATGGCCACTGCACAGTATGTCACAGTCGTAACGCAAACCCTCACGAGCATTAGCATTACACCGACCAGAGGCTTTTGCCGCGGCATTAGACTGAACTGTCTCGGGTTCAAGGGTAAGGGCATCTAAGGCTGTTCGACCGTACCCCACACCCAGCGATGAGTCGGACCTGGGGTGCATAGAGTCACCCTGCTCGGCATTATAATCGGCCGACCCATACGACGGAGAAGTCGCATGTGATTGCTGTCAGCGCGATTCGGAGAATCGCTTCACATGAAATGGCGGCCCGCCGATGAAAAATACAAGAAATTATTTGCCGCGGCTCGAAGTGACCAGGCCGGAGTGACCACGCCTGAGCACGCCGTAGGCGTGTGCTACATAATCTAGGCACTGAGCAAATCACAGTGCAGCAGCAGCAGCAGCAGCAGCAGCAGAGCAGAACAAAAATAACTAAAGCTGCTGTCACCTCAATCGGCAAGCGGGCGCAGATACCGTCGGACAGTTGGACCCGGCCCAAGCCAAAGTGAATCACGCCACACAGAGAAAATACTCGGTTGGCGTGCGCCCCGTGACTCAATCAGTCACCTATCGCGCGCCTCGCCGCCAACGCGCCGGATCTAACGCGATCATGCAGATTGGCAGGCCAATCTGCCATGCCTCGCTTCCGGTCACGTGCTATTCGCGCTCTACAATCACGGCGCCTCTGAGTGACTAATTGCCGACGTCAGCCCCATATGGAGAACAGACCCACGACGTCATAGTCCATCACTGGTATCGGCATTAACCTGTGAGATCTTGTGGAGCTTGACGGCCCTAGGTGGATGAGAAAATGGCAGATGTCTCACACGCGTCTAGCCTGAACCTGGAACCGAACCCCTTCGAGCAGTCGTTCGCGTCCAATACCCAGCAAGGCCACGCGCCGGCGGCGTCGACCGACGCGTCTGCCAGCGCTGTGGGGCCACCCGGCGCCGCTCCGCACGATCAAGCGAAGCAGACGACGCAGCATTTTGCTGCCGGGGGTGCAGGACTGGACCAGAAAACGCCAATTCCGGGAATTGACAAGATGCTGACCCCGCTCCCGTTGGCGCCGGGAGCACCGCCATTCGGGGCTGCCGGCCCGCTCAACGCGCAGCTTGGCCTTTTTGGAGCCAACAGCCCCGCCGGATGGCTGCCGCCGCGCTTCGGACCCATCACTCCAGGGGCACTAAACACGCCGTCTCTGGACGCGTTTGCCGCGCAGCATGCAGCCGGCAACGTACATACGCCGCACGGATTCCCACAAGTAGCTCCTGGCGTGCCGGCTACGCACGTACAGGGTGGCGCAAATGCGACCGACGTGAATGTGAACGGATTGCCGCGTGGTGACGCGTTTGGCCGCCCTTCGCAGGGTGTTCTGCCCCTGGAATCGCCAGGGATCAATGCGCTAGTTAGCATGACTCCAGCAGGTGTTCCCGCGCAGATTTCTGGTGTTCCGGGAGTTCACGTAGCAGCGAATGCTGCGAACGCTCCGCACGTACCTGCGCTCCAGGAGGCGGGTGCTGGTCCTAAACCGCAGGGTGAAAGTGCGGCGGCAAATGGGCTGTACATGCTGAGCCAGAATCGCTCTACAGAGAATGCGCAGGCGACCCCACAAGCCCAGCCAGAGAAGCCGCGTAAAGGCGAACCCTTTACTGTGCCAGGAGAGACGAAGCGACGGGCGTCACAGCAGCAGCCGCAACACCAACCACAAACACAGCAACCTCAACAACAGCCGGCGCCACTGCATCCCACGCAGAAACAGGGACTCGAGCCACAACGGCCTAACCGTCCGTCTGTCGACTCCAGCGCTTCCGGCAGTGTGGACGAGCCACTCAGTGCCGTGAAGCCGCACGTCTCCCGCTCGAGAAATAACTCTTCGAGCAAGAAGCGGAGCTCGATGGACGGTGATGAGGACGATGTGGCCGTGAAGAGTGATGGAGGGGCCGAGGACGAGCACGGTGAGAAGCGTCGCTGGACGAACTCGCAGCACTCATCGGATGCCGAGAACGAGGAGAAACGGAAACAATTCTTGGAGCGCAACCGCATCGCCGCTATCAAGTGTCGCGCTCGCAAGAAGCAGTGGGTCGACAATCTGCAGCAGAAGGTCGATATGTACACGCGCGCGAACGACGAGCTTGCTCAGAAGAGCGACAAGATGCGCGCTGACTTAGATGAGCTGCGGCAGTTTATTCTGCGCTTCCATGATATGCGGTCTTTACCGCAGCATATCCTGCACATTGTGCAGGGCAGCAATGATCCGGCTGGCGCGGGTGCTGTGGCCGCAGCCGGGCATGATTTTACGGGCATGCCGTCGCATGTCATCGCTGGAGCCATGGCCGGGGCTCTTCCGGGCCACGCGCCGCTTCAGGCGCCGATGCCGCCGTCCGTGTCGTCGGGCCCGCAATCAATGGCCTCGTCCATTGTCCCGTCCCCGGCATCCCAGCGAACTGCCCCGCCGCGGGCAGCAGATCCGCGCTATGCGCCTCACGCGCAGCCCCCCGCGCAGTCTCCACAATCACATTACGTACCTTCACGGCAGCAGACGGCCATGCAGCAGCCAGCCATGCAGCACATCCATCAGACCACACAATGATCATCTTTTTGGTTACGTATTTATTTATCACATTATTCACTAGCGATGCTTGTCTCCCCCGTTTGACACACGTACGTGTATTGGCGTACGTGTATTTGCGGCTGCCGCCGCTAAACACGTTCGCGAGCCTGCTTACATTATTACTATTATTATTATTGGAACCGCCGAACGCCGCGAAAACGCGTTACCAGGTGTGAGTTGACGCGCTTCATGTGCTCAGCGCCATGGAGCCGTGAGGAGCGCGAGCGCATTTCCGGCATGCTGAATGAACTGCTTCCACCCGAAACGGTGAACTCGCGACCAAGCTTTGGCGAAGGCGCGCCGCGCTACTACCTGAGAATCGCCCAGGCGCGAGCACTGGCCAACGACATTTTCGGCCCGAACCATTGGCACGCTAGTGTGAGCTCGAGCTACACGGACGAGGACGTGAAGGAAGATGGCACGCACGAGATTGTTGTGTCGTGCACAGTGCGCATCACGCTGCGCGACGGCACTTTTCGTGAAGACGTAGGGTCCTGCACCGCCGCGGGCCCAGGGAGGGCCGAGACAATGCGCAAGGCCAGCTCAATTGCAGCCTCAGATGCCACATTACGGGCCCTGAGGCTGTTCGGCCCGGCGCTGGGCAACTGTTTGGCAGACTCGAGCTACACGCGCTGGCTTGCAGCGAACCCTACTGCCTCGTAATCTTGGAGTCCTTTTTTTTTGCAGGCAGCTAGCTCCAGCTGATTGCAGAAAATGGCGTTCGCAAAGACAGGGCAGGAAGCAAAGGCGCCGCGACGGATGAAGGGCGTCGTCTTTGACATGGACGGCACGCTGTGTCTGCCGCAGAACTACATGTTTAAGGAAATGCGAGACGCTCTCGGTATCACGAAGGCCGTAGACATCCTCGATCATCTAGAGTCGCTTTCTGGGCCGGCCCAGACCGAGGCACACGAGAAGTTGGAGGCGATTGAGCGCCGCGCAATGCTGAACATGGTGCCGCAGCCGGGCCTGGCCGAGCTCATGGACTACATCGTTTCGCAGCAGCTGCGCACGTCCATTTTGACCCGCAACTTCCCCATCCCTGTCGAGCACCTGCGCTCCCGATACCTCCGCGACTACCATATGGAGCCCATCGTGACGCGCGAGTTCAAGCCGCCCAAGCCTGCGCCGGACGGACTCATGTATATAGCAAAAAGCTGGGGACTGGCTCCGCAAGAGCTCGTCATGGTCGGCGACTCTGTGGATGACATCATGGCCGGCCACAGCGCCGGTGCAGTTACGGTGCTTCTGAAGAGCGCCTTCAATGACGATGTTGCTGCAATGCCTGAAACGGACTATGTGGTGAACTCTCTTCCCGAGCTGATTCCTATTCTACAGAAGCTGGCTGCTCCATAGCCTGCGTGTCCCGTTTTTGTTAATTCTGGTTTTTATCTAACGACGTAGCTATCGGCGATTGTTTGGTACCGCACTCCCTTGAACGGCTTCGCCTCGTTCGCGGCCGAGAGCGCGGGTTGTGATCCTTGTTGCACAATATGGATGCCCTTCACGGTGGTCTGGCTCGGCACGCGGCCAACAAGGCTGTATTCGATCTCAACATACAACGGCTCCACGGCCTCGTCGTTATTATTGTATGCTGCGGCACGCAGGGTGGCCTGCCACCCCATGGGTACGTTTTTGTCGAACCTGAGCCGGCAGCACTGTGGGTCTGAAACGTCGAAGTCGCCGCCTGTAGAGCTCAGCTCCTTAACGAACTTCGTCTCGGCTGGATACACGATTTTGGCCACCATGTTGTTGATGCCGCTGACCTTCGAGTCTATCACTGTGGCGAGCCGTACCTCGCTAGTGGCGTCGTCGCTGCGATGCAGCTCGGCCAGGACGGGGCCTTGCGTGCTCACGACGGTGTGGTAGGTCATGACGACAGACTCGCCGTCGGGTGGCACGAACGCCAAATTATGGCCGTGGGACCCGATCCATTTCGGCCGGTCGACACACGCGTGGAGCCGCGCCGCGGATACGCCGCCCGTAGAACCCTGTAGCTCAATGCTCACATATGGGGCGGAGCCATTCAGTTTCGACAGCACGACGATGGCGCCCGCGACTTGGACGCGCGAGGGCAGCGTGGGAATAATGTGGTTACTGAATGCCTTGCGCTGCTGCCCGGACTTCGACATCACCAGAATGTTGACGTGCTCAATCACGTCTACATACAGCTCCTGCTTCGAATGCTTGACGCGGGCGCGGCGCCACGGCAGGTCCCAGGCGACGCGGTCGTCCGCATGCTGCTGCGCCGCGAGCTGTGCTTGCGGGGCCGTGGCCGCCGAGCCGGATGCCGCTGCATCAATTGCGGAGCGCGACGGCGCAGGCGAGCCCGTGCTGGGCAGAAACCACTTGAAGAAGTTGTCTTGCGGCACGAGCTGCCGCAGAATGTCCGGCTCCGTGATGCGTGCCATGCCGGCGTCGAACATCTCGCTCAAGAGAAGCACGATTTTCGCCTTGTTCGACTCAAGCAGGGACTGTGTGATTGCTTGCCCGAAGTACGTCTCTATCACCTTCACTATGGCCGCGGCCAGCTCCTCAACTGTCACAGGTGCCTCCGACACGCTGCACGGAATGTGCATTCGCAGATTGCCGACGCGTCGCTCGTACATGAGCTGGCTATGCCCCAGCTCCACGAAATGGCCCGCCTTGGGTATTTGCGACGCCTCGGCGCTGCCAATCGCTGTCAGATTGTCCACAGAGAACGTCGTCTCGCTGTTGAAGGGCAGGCCAAGTATGAGGCGTCCCGGCTCGTCGAGAAACAGGACTCCATCGAGCATTAGACTTGGCTTCAGCTCTGCGTTCTTCCGCACTCGTGCCCGTCTGATTCTACTATTGTCGATGGGCCACCACCGCCAGTCGGGTGCGTAAGCCCATCTTCAGCTGGGCACACGCCGCACCCTTACCTGAGCTGACAGCACTAACTTGTATTACAGCCTACCAAGGTCGTCGTCGCGGAGCGCGCACGCGCTTCGTCTAATGATGTTATCTCAGTATTGTACATTATTTTAGCGCGATAAATTACTCCAACTATTCTTAGCTCGCTTAGGCCTTCGTGAGCAAGTCAAAGGCGCCCGTGCCGGCCATGATGGGCTTACCCACAACGATGCGTGCCGACGGCGACTCAATGCTTTCAGAAGCGCCGTCCAGCACCGCCTTCGTGAGGAACTGACACGTCGATTCGAAGCTCATCTTCAAGAACGGGGAAGTGCCCGAGTCCAGGCCTTGGCGCGAGAACGGTAGGAACGTACCCTCGCGCGTCATCATATCGGCGATGAGATCGAGATGTCTCTGGTTCACAGCAATGGCATATGTCTGGAAAACATTCGAAATTTCGTTCACAATCGTCTGGCGCGCGGCCTCGACGCCATAAGTGTGCAACACGGCGGCAACGTCGTTCGACTTGATGCGGTCCACATCAATAAACATGTGCTCGCTCCACATAGCGCCGAAGTTGACGCCCTCCGTGAGCATTACGCGTCCGTCCTTGTGCTGCGCAGGGCGGATACAGCGGTCGATGTTTTTAATCTCGCGCACAACCACCTTGCGACACAGCTCCTCAATGAGGTTCACCATGAGCAGCTTCTTCGAGCTGGCGGGGTATTCAAGCTCGAACTGGCACCACTCACCGTTCTCGTCATCGAAGTTGAACTTGCGCACCGTACGGTGCATACCAACCACGGCGTTCTGCCTCTGCATGCCGGCCTCACTAAGGGGCTCAGCGCCAAACGCCTGCTGAGCACGCAGCTTTTTCTCGTCTCCCTTCACAGGACTCTCGTCCTCGCTAGCGGCTTCTGAGCTGTAGTCCGAATCGTCCGTATCGGCAGCATTCTCGCTGTTGCTGTCGCTATCAGAATCTCCCTCGGAGTCGGAGCCCGAACGCACGTCGTCGTTGTCGTAAGCAGTCGGTTCTTCTTCATCGTAGACGCCCTTCGACTGTGCCTCCTTCTTGGCCTCGACATCCTCATCGTCATCGTCACTGCTGTCAATGTCACTGGCACCACTATCCGCACCCTCGGCTCCGTCATCGTCGCCAGCGGCACCGTCCTCTTCACCCTCAACGGCACCGCTAGGCTTGCGCCGCAGGTTCTGTTCCGTAGACGCCACAGGTGTAGCAGGCGCCCCAGACTGGACAACCACGCTCTGGTCAACGCGCTTCTGCCGGCGCACCTCCTTCACAACAGCGTCTTCAAGCATAGACAGGCACCGGTTGCTCAGCACATGCTCGACCTCGTGCTGCTTCACATCGTACTCGTCTTCGTATTCCTTGCGCGAGTACAGATTGATCCGCACACTGTAAGAGCGGACATACTGGTCGGAGCTATTGAATCCCATGCGCTCAGTAACCTCGACCTTGTCCACGAGCTGAGACAGCATGATGCGCGTCACAGCCTTGCAGAATACGTCAGCCTGCTCATCCGTCACACCGTTGGCGATGGGAAGGATCATTTGTGGCGTCTTGATCTTAGCACTAGCAGTCATGATGATTTCACGCATACGCGGAATACCCAGCGTCACGTTCGCTGCACCGTGTCCCGCGAAGTGGAAAGTGTTCAGCGTCATCTGCGTCGATGGCTCGCCAATACTCTGTGCAGCAACGACGCCGACACAGTCTCCCGGTGGCACCGTAGATTGCTGGTATTTGAGCTGCATCAGCAGCTTGAATCTCCTGCGCGCCTCCTTCTGGTCTTTACCGGGGTATAGCGCTTCGGCGCTGGCATCAAGCTTGGACTCGAATACATCCGAAACCGAGCCCACGTACCGCGCCGGGTTGTAAACGGACACAACGGGGTCGTAAGTGGTACTGCTCGGGTCCTTAGCTGCATGCTTACGCGCCTTCTTCAGATACTTTGGTGCCTTGCTGTCATCAAGCTCAGCAAGCTCACTCGGTGAGTGCTTCTCGAGCAAGGCATCAATGTTGTCCGAGCAGAAGTCGAACTCGCGCAGGTAACTCTCCTTCGTCGTGTCGATGGCGTCGCCACCATAGACGAACTGGACCAGAGTGCCGTCACTATCCCTTACTGTGTTGTCGTACTCAACGCGCACACCCTCCAGCTGCTTCACGAGACAGCGCTGCAAGTATCCACTACGGGACGTCTTGACTGCAGTGTCAATGAGACCCTCACGACCAGCCATGCAATGGAAATAGTACTCCTGTGGTCTAATACCGGAGTAGAATCGTCCGGCAATGTACCCACCAG
This sequence comes from Entelexis sorbosivorans, assembly GCA_030555795.1. NCBI lineage: Eukaryota > Fungi > Ascomycota > Dipodascomycetes > Dipodascales > Trichomonascaceae > Entelexis > Entelexis sorbosivorans. Next base: position 24,157 of record JANIVK010000018.1, on the reverse strand, counting down.
CGCGAACATGAGTCTCATATGGCTTGAAGGACGGCAGTGTCTTACCACTCACCATGACAGGCACACGACGTCCTTCCAGCGCCTGCTGGCCGAGACCGCACATGATTTGCGAGACGTTAACGTTAGATCCCTTCGCACCCGAGAGCGCCATGGTCTGCATACTGTTACGAGGAAACTTCTTCGCTGTGCCAGCAGGGATACACGCAGAAACAACTTGCGTAGTAACGGCGCTGGCCTTGTTCTGTGTCACAGCATCCAAAATTCCAAGCTTGTCATCGTCACGCAGAATCTCCTCCAAGCGGCGGCGGAACTCACGGTTCGATTCCGTAGCATCCGCAGGCATGTTTGTAACCTCGAGAGCAGCTTGAAGACCAGTCTGCTGAGCCTGCTCAAGGATGTCTCGGCGCCACTGATCGCCTTCCGGCGTCAGGCGCAGATCGTCCATACCACACGTCAGGGCATGATGCATATTGAACTTCGTGAAAAGGCGACCAAGGACCGACAAAAGTAGTCCAGCCGTGTCGGCACCATAGACCTCATAGATAGCATGAACAAGACCGTGGTCAGCGGCACCATACTGTGACTTGTCGAGAATACCGATCAGGAGCTGGCCGTCTTTGAATAGCACCTGATTCTCGGCCGAGTGCTCACCCCAGTACTCGTTCTTTACCTTGTTGGAACTTGTCAGGTTGATGCCAGCACGGTTTGCAGGGCATACGTTCAAAAGGACCGTACTAATGACCTGCTTACCAGTCCAGAGCGCCTTAGGCTTCAGAATCGCTGGCGGCAGAAGTAGTACGCGGTCGCTAGCAAACTGGCCATTTTCCGGAGTAACGGAGCCATAAATGAGCTGCTGATACTGCTCACGGGTGTAGAATGCATCCTTGCTCGTGAGCCAGATTCCTGCGCTGATGTGATCCTGAATCAGACCTCGAAGGGGCTTACCCGACGTGGGTGTGAGATACTGACTGTTTGTGTTCGCAATGAGTAGGGCCTCTGCGCGGGCAGCCTCGTTTTGCGGGAAATGCATGTTCATCTCATCACCGTCAAAGTCTGCATTGTACGCACCGGTATTGGCGTAATGCAACCGCAGAGTCTTTTCCTTTGGAAGGACACGAACCGTATGGCCCATCATCGATGCTTTATGTAGCGTGGGCTGTCGGTTCATGAGCACAACGTCTCTGTTGCGTATGTGACGGAAGACCTTCTTGTTTACACCAACGATACTGCTGGTCCGCGCTGTGCTCGGGGTAAGCAGCTGGTTTGCCAGGGCTGTGCGTTGCTCAAGAGTCATGTTGCTAAGCGACACCTGCTGGCCATTCTCGTTCTGAATGATCGTAGCACCAGGCCACTTGTTAGGCCCGTTAATAACGGCTTGCCGCAGTTCCTCAAAGTTGTGTTGCGTCACCGGCTCAGGGTACGTGAGCTTCAAAGCGAACACAGGCGGAATGCCGATCTCGTTGGTCTCCAGATTTGGGTCTGGAGAAATGACAGACCGCGCCGCGTAGTTTACACGCTTGCCCATCATGTTCTTACGGAAAAGACCCTCTTTGCGCTCGAGAGCCTGCTTGACACCAGGCAGCGGGTTGCGAGACTGACTAGCGTTCTGGTTTTTCGTAGCGTCAAGGAGACCATTGTAATCATTCTGCAGCGTGACAAAGTAGTTCATGAGCTGCGTAAAGCGAAGCTTCCTTTCATCGCCACCTATTTTCTCCAGATGCATGCGCATGATTTCTTGATTCACATCCTTAATCTGCAAGCAGGTCTGCAAAACCTTCTGCAGCAACTCTGTCATCGGGTTCATGTGAATCTCTTCACCAAGTTCACTCGGCAACCGGAAGCGCGTTGGCGGAACAACAACCTGGTATGCGAAGAACATGTCTGCCGACACAAACTTGTTGCTCGGCCTGTTGTTGAACATCACATTACACAACGACTGTTCGTTGCGGAACACAGCGCGCAAAGTGTTACAAACCTCGGTGCTCACAACGTAGCGACTGCCGTGCTGGTTTTTGGCGCGAGGTACTTCCATCAAAGGCACGTCCGGCTCATCCACCTCAGGAGGAGGTGCCGCCTTTTTGTCAGAGAACATCATGCCCTGCCGGTCCATACCTTTTGCTTGATTATGTTTCTTCTGCTTGTCGCTGAGCTCGGTCTCAAAGATTTTGGAAAGTCCATCTTTGCGATACTTAGGGCTGTACATTCCGCAGTTATCACACTTAGGGCGGGACAAAAGCTTCCGGTACAGCTCCTTAAGAATCATGCGACGCTCCTCAGAAACAGTAGGGGTGCAGATACCGCGCGGGGTCGAGAAACCGGACGTGATGGCTTCGCGGATCTTTCTGTCGACAAATGCGTCTCGCGCCCCCTTGATGGTTGCCAAGTTTGGCGCGCCGGACGTCAGCCCCTTGTTAGACTTCTCAAGCAAAGGCTCTGCCAGCTCTTTGATGGCATCGTACTTAGCCGTGTATTCCTCTCCCGTGGCGGAAGGTGTCGTGTCAACCCATGTGAGGGTATCAGAGATAAGAACCTCGAGCTTATCATACTCGCTGTCCGCGGGCTTTCGCTTGCGCCCCTCGTTCAGAGTGTTCAGAAGCGAATATGCGTATGCCTCGAGGCCCTGACGGTCCGTGGCTATGCCATTTGCGGCCTTGATGTCACTCATTTCAACATCACCATCTTCGTCAGTTTCGGGGCCAACTACGTCGACAACCTGGCGAGCCTCAAGCAACAATCCGTGCTGAACCAACTTGAGCTGGCACTCAGCCAGGTGCTTCTCCATACCACCCAGTCTGAAATGGTTACAGAAGAGACATGAAGACCTGAGCAGAAGGTACATATGGCCGAAAAACATCGGGTTATACGCCGGAATTGGAAGCTCAATGTGTCCAACGTGGCCCATACACTTGCGCTCGTCCAAGCCACAAGTCGCACATAGATTTCGTGAGAACGCGCCCAATGCTAGATCATATAGACCGCCAGCCAGAGGATGCCCCAGGCTATCGAAAACCTCAGAGCTGGTAATCTGCTTCACAGACAGCTTACGCAGGTCTGCGAGCTTCAGAAAACCGAAGTCAACTGACTCGACTGTCGTGCCGACTGGAGACGCAATGTCCATTTTTTACAGACCGGCTACAGCAGACAGTTTGAAAAAATTGGGATCGCTTACACTTGTGAAATCGAAAATATTCACGATTACCTAACAATTTTTTATCCCATGGGTTTGGGCCGAGCCTGAGCTGCCTGCAAGTTGTACACACCAAATTGACATTGCAGAGAGAGTCAATAAGCAAAACCGACCCTGTAGTTTGCTAAATGCCACTAGAAACTGCTCAATTGCTTGTTCGAGTAATATGTGCGGATATCCCTGTTACCATGGATCATACAGGACATAGATAACCTTGACATGGTTTCCAGAACGACAATTTCTTCAGAAAATTTGTCTACTTTTCGAAGGTTAGTTTTAAAAATGATTATAGTGTTAGCCCTCTCTGCACTACTGCCCTCGACATGCCCAAATCGAGGGTCTGCGCCCAAGTGCTATTGTGACTGTTTCGTTTAGTTCGCCAGAGATGTGGGCATCACCGCCCAATATGCTCACTCACTTGCCAGCGCCCGCCGGAGAAGCTCACCTTTGGAGATGACACCGCCCTTGCCTGCTAGGCGGCGGACTTGAGTATAAAGAGCACGACACAACTGCTCGCTGCATCACATTTATTTATATGAGAGGGAAAAACATATAATAGAAGTGCAGCTTAAAACCTGGGTAGCCAGACCGCTAGTATGGGTCGGCTGACGCCGCCGCCCCAATCGACCAAACAGAATCACAAGACCGACGACTTGTACGCGTGCAAGCCGCACCCAACATGGGTTCGGGTAGGGCCGTCGAACCGTCTGCACCAGTAGTTAAAATTACCGCACGTGATTAAAATATGTAAAGAAGCCGACCTGAGGGCAACTTCGAATTTGTGGAGTATGAGGGTGGTTTTGCGTCGTGTGTATGTGCGATGTTACTCTTCAGGCACGTCGGGAATGTCCGATGGGTTCACTAGACCCCGCTCCCCGAGCGGCGTTCCCTTGTCGCGGCTGTTAGAGCCTGTATTCCCTCTAGCCTTCCGTGAATCTGTGCGGCAGTGGCGGTGCCGCAAGCAGCTCCGCGAGGCTGAAGAGGCATTGCTGGATTGCGTTGGTCTTAGTCCGGTAAAGCCTGAGGCGCCTTATCAGGTCCGGTCGCTGGACGTTCCCGTGGGTAACTTTATGGGGCCACGGCTGGCCATGAACGAATTAGAAGTAAGCGCTGGCGCCTCTTCTGAGGATCCGCAGCACATTGTGTTGCTGCATGGCTATGGTGCATCAAAAGGCTTCTTTTATCGCAATATTAAGGCGCTTGCCTCCCAGCCCAACACAACCTTGCACGCGTTGGACTGGCTCGGCTATGGGCGCTCGACGAGAGCACCTTGGAAGTTCAAGGCGCAAAACCGTATGGATGGTGTCTTGAAGGCAGAGGCGTGGTTCATAGAGGCCTTAGAGATGTGGCGGAAACAGCGGAAGATTTCTAAATTCACGCTTGTTGCTCACTCAATGGGTGCTTACCTTGGATGCGTCTATGCTTCTAAGTACCCCGAGCGCGTGAGCAAAATTGCACTGGTCTCTCCGGCGGGCGTGAACCGCACAGATGTCTCCATTCCGGCTCTTGAATTGTATGGCGAGAAGGCGCTGGAACTTGTATCCCCCATAACTGCTGCATCTCCGAAGGCCCCGTCGTGGTTTAAGTGGCTGTGGGAGCGCCACTGCAGTCCATTCTCACTGGTCCGCTGGACGGGGTTCTATGGGCCAAAACTCACCTCAGGCTGGACTTCGCGGCGGTTCGCGAGGCTGCCTAAGAAGGAGCAGGAAGCATTACAGACTTACTCGTACACCATGTTCAATGCGAAGGGTTCGGGTGAGTACCTGCTCAATTACTTCCTGGCTCCCGGCGGAGTGGCCCGCTGGCCACTTGCTGAACGGGTCCATGGTCTCAAATGCCCCACACTATGGATGTACGGCGATAGAGATTGGATGGATCTCAATGGGGGCTACGAAGCAATACGTCGCCTGCGTGCTTCTGGTCAGAAAGCGGATCTCACTGTTGTGCCTGAGAGTGGACACCACCTGTATCTTGACAATGCGAGCGCTTTTCACCGTCATCTTTTTGCATTTATCTAAACCGGTCTTCGAACCGTATAGTTAGTACCCTTTTTTATTCCTTTCTGTTTCTAAGAATTTATCCATGCGACTGAGTTTGATCTGCATGCTTTCATCGGTGCGACAACTATCTGCTGGGCCATTACGGATGATGAACTCTTCTAATGGCACCACCGCACTGAGCTTTGCTGCTTCGTACTGACAGATCAGTCCGCTTATTGTATAGTATCTTGTACATTATATAGGTTTATCTTAATCTACGCATTCTTAAAAGCCTCCTTGATTCCGGCGGCGTATTCCTTGCCAATCTTCTTACGCTGCAGCTTCTGAGCACTCGTCACGAATCCGTTCTGCGGCGTCCACTCCTCGTCGCTAAGCGTAATGCCGGCAAGCCACTCGACAGGGCGAAGACCAGCATTCTTTGCCGTCTCTTGAAGATCCTTGAGCACGCTATTGATGATCTTCTTGTCGTGCACAATGCTCTCAGTATACTCCATGTTAAGCTTCGCCGCCAGGTCCTTGATGGCCGCCTCCATTGGCACCACAACTGCGATCGGCTTGGCGTGGTCACTATCAGCAAACACACAGATGTTAGCCACATAACCGTTCGAACGATAAAGCGACTCGAGACGCTCCAGCGCAACGTACTCGCCGTTCAGGGTTTTGATCAGATTCTTCTTACGGTCAACAATGCGAATGGTGCCGTTCGAGGTAAGCTCGCCAATATCTCCAGTCTTGAACCAGCCATCCTCAGTGTATGCATCCTTGGTCTCCTGTTCATTCCTGTAATACCCGGGACTCACAGCGGGACCCTTGATCCAAATTTCACCTTGGTTGTTCTTAGAGAAGTAACCGGCGTCAGGGACGTCCACAAGCTTGACCGTGACCGACGTGACAAGCTCACCAGTGGACGTCAGATCCACACGTTCGGGATTGCTAATTGCACACATGGCGTTCGTCTCCGTAAGACCGTAGCCCATGATAAGCGGCGCAATAAGAGTGTTGACAAAGAGACGCGTGTCGTCCGAGAGCGGCGCTCCGCCGTTCATGACGTAGCGCAGGCGACCACCAGTGGCATCCTTGATATTCTTGAAAATGAGCGAGTCAACGAGCGGCACAGGCAGGTGAAGCGATTTCATCGTGCTCTTCAGCTTATAAGCTCCCCAGAACACCTTCTGCGTCACGTACGGCATCTTGTTGACCTTACCGACAATGCCCTTCTTCACAGCTTCGAACACGGCCGGCACGGCAATCATAATCGTGGGCCGCAACTCACGCATGTCACCCTTACTGTTGCGCATGCTAGCATCACTGATCGTCTTCGGATTTCCGTAACCGAGCGCAGCGCCCCAGAAGAATGCGGCAAGTTCAGCCGTGAATTCGAAAATGTGAGCAAGGGGAAGGATACTCAAGAAATAGTCACCCGGCCCCACAATGTTACGACCGACGTTTCCGGAGACACCGGCCACACCAGCAACGACGGTGCCGTGCTTAAGAACGACGCCCTTAGGAGGGCCTGTCGAGCCGGAAGTGTACATGATGCAACAGAGGTCGTCGGCCTTGGGCGGGTGCGGCTCCACAGGGTGCGCCTCACCAGCCTCTAGAAGCTTGGTGAATGGAATGACAGTGATGCCTCCGTTGTACTTCTCGAACTTCGAGATCGCCTCCTTCTCCTCCTTCGTAAGTTCACCCTCCGAGTCACGGTAGACAACGAGTTTGATACTCGGAGCATCCTCCAGAGCCTTGCCGAGGCTGCCAATGTTGTCCTTGTCGAGAAGGATGCCGTACGTGCCCGTTTGGTTAATGCTGGACTGCAGACCCTCAATGCCAAGCGTGTCATAGGCTGTCACAATGGTGATGTTCTGCGACGTGCAGGCAATAGCCGTCTGCATCCACTCGCGGCACGATTTCGCGTACAGATGAAAGCGCTTCTCGCCCGGAGTCACGCCGTAGTGAACGAGGCCCGCGCCGAGCTTGTGCCGGAAGTCGTTGAAATCCTTGAAGCTCTGCCAGTTGTAAGGACCCATCTCGAAGTAGTTCCAGTCCTTCTTGACCTTGCGGTCTTCGCCGTCAATCTTCTTCGTGATCTCTCGCGTCTCAGTGTGGATCTTTATGAACTTGCGCTGGCCCACGAAGGGCTTGTCGGGAAAGCGCTTGCAGCCAATATTCACGAGCTCGTGCAGCGTCGTCACATCCTCCATGGAAGACGGGGCATGCCACGGCGCCTTCTTAGCTTGGTAGTTACGGTATTCGGCGCTCTCGCCCTCCTTCTGAGGGGCCGCGACCTTCACTGCGTAGTTTGCCATGTCTCTATACACACCCGGGAACGGTAGAAAGTTAGGTCCGAGGTGGCGATGGTCTTGGTTATAGTGTTAACTAGTGGCTGTAGTGCTTGTGGTGGGGCTTGCCCTAATATCTCGGCGGCGAGCTTCAGGGTTGGGATATTGTTGGGGCCGAAGCCGCCTGTTGTTGGGAGTCAAGCCGTCCCCATAACGGCCCCTACAAGGCGTATGTGAGCGAAAATGCTCAAGCAATATTAGGTTACTCCTCCGGAAATTGTGGCTGTAACTCGTTGAATGGAGCACTACGTAGTTACCTATCAGAGATCGCGAAGGGCAGCGCCCCTCTTTTCCCGGTTTGCGGGGCAACTCAATGAGGTTCGCTACTGCACCTACCCGCCTCATTCTCTCATCCTTGGGACTATCAGCTAGTCACGTGCAAAATGACCGCGTGCCTAGCAGCCCGCGGCTGTCCTGCATTTGACTATCGGAGTATCATGTAGTCTAAACATGCGCCATGATACGGGGCGTGTGAAAAGTCACGGAATGAGCAGCTCACACGCGTGACTGCTCAAACGTACACACGCCAAATCTCTGTGAAGGCAGAGTAGTTTCTGTTGGCGTTCAGTTGGCCGCTCGTACGCCAGAAATCACATATGAACGCGTTTGGAAACCAGAATGGTGGCTCTCTCTTTGGCCAGCAAAATAACTCGCAGCAGGGCACGGGACTGTTCGGTCAGAGTTCGACCACTGGCACCTTCGGCCAAAACCAGTCCTCTCAGCCATCGGTGCTAGGTGCGTCGGGATCTGCTTTTGGCTCCAGCGCACCGAAGCGGACTCAGTCTGTTGGTGGTGTGTTTGGCTCAGGCTCGCCAGCCCCTACTACGGGCGGCACTTTTGGGGCTGCGGGCGCAACTGGCCCTAACACAGGCGGAACGGGCCTTTTTGGCTCTGCAGCGGGGAATAACCCAGGCGCTACTGGGTCTTCCGGTCTCTTTGGCGGTGCGACGCAGTTTGGCGGTAATACGGGCTTGAATAAACCTGCTGCAAGCACCTCGTTTGGTGCGAATAATAATCCCCCAAACACAAGTCTGTTTGGCCAGAATAACCAGCAAAATACCAACAGCACGCAATCAACTGGCCTATTTGGTAATAACAATCAGTCTGGACAATCTGGTGGGCTTTTCGGACAGTCTGCCCAGCAGCCTTCAACTGGGGGCTCGTTGTTTGGCAAGCCACAAACAGGAGGAACCAGTCTTTTTGGAGCCCCCAAACCCGCCACAGGGAGCCTTTTTGGTGGGCAAGGCCAGACTCAAACTCAGACTCAGCCTCAACAGGGAGGAGGTCTATTTGGAGGCGCCGCCTCTGGTTCGGCTCAACCAAACGGCGGGGGGCTCTTCGGGAGCTCGAACGCAAGCAACAGCTCTAGTAATACAGCGGGTGGTGGCTTGTTTGGCGGGTCGTCATCCCAGCCCGCATTGTCTGGGACGAGCGGCTCATCACTTCTTGGAAACAACACCGGTGGGGGCTTGTTCGGAAATAACAACCAGAGTTCCGGTGCACCTGGGGGTGGTGGACTGTTTGGATCCACAAACACAAACAGTAGCTCTTTTACAACGAAACCTGCCTCCTCCGGGATGTTTGGCACACTCACTGGCGCAGCGCAGCAGTCGCAACAGCCACAGCAGCAGACTTTGCATGCGACCATTGACCAAGCATCTTACATTCTGCAAGGAGTTGCGCCTTCGCAAAAGCTCTATACGTCCCTGACGCAGCCTGCGCAGAAACGCACAGCGCATGAAGCACACGGCTACAACGGTTTTACATCGAAAGACACATTCAAGAGCACTAGGAGGGACGTTGTGCGGCCATCGAAACTGCATCTGGATCCACCAAAGTCCTCCCCTGTAACAATAGCCGGTCCTTCTGCGCGCGACCCCGGTGTTCGTGCTGTTGTGAGCTCTGCAAGCATCACGCACGGCGAGCCGCGCCAGTGGGTTAATTCTTTCGACAGGTTCTTGAAGGAGAGACCTACAACACTTACTATCAAGCGCGACGGGCGCCATCATGTGGCCCTGCCAAACCCGCCTGTATCGACTGCTCCGCCCACGATTGCTTCGGTTGCTGCCGATACTTCCACCGCAAACTCGAAGCTGGTGCCTGATAGTACTGCTATGGCTGACACGTCTGTAGCCCCCGTTGAGCCAGATGTGAGCCTGTTCCACCGACAGGCAAACAACATGACTGTGGTCCAAGTGCGCAAAAAGGCACTCGAGGAAGGCTATTACATCTTTCCCCGGCTGGAATCTCTCTCAGCAATGTCTAAAGCACAACTTGCTGCCGTTTCTAACCTCGTTGTCGGTCGTGAGAACTTCGGCCAGATCGAGTACCCTGGCAGTGTTGATCTCTCTCGCATTGCGAACCTCGGTGATATACTCGGGTCCTTGGTCGTCTTTGAAGCCGGCACTGTGTGCGTCTATCCTGATGAGGACTCAAAGGCCTTGCCAGGCCACGAACTAAACCTCCCCTGCACAGTAACTATTGAGAATGCCTGGCCCATTGATGCTGTTACTCGCAAGAGGATTACCGATATGGAAGACCCGCGCATGCAGAAACATATCGCTCGTCTGCGGGAAAAGTGCGAGAGTGATGGCGGCGAATTCGTTACCTTCGCGCAAGGTATTTGGGTTTTCAAGGTTCCGCATTTTTCGAAATGGGGTCTGCCGGTCGAGGACATGGTGGTGGACTCTGAGGAGGATAAACTGACGCCACCGAATGCTGGTGGCTCGCCAATCCTTGTTACTGTAGATGACCACGGTGAACCAGCTACTGTATCAGGCGTGGAACCTAGTGATGCCGAGGATGATAGCATGGTTGATGCTGAACTTGAATCTCCAGATCTCATAGAAACGTGGCAGGATCAGTTGAGCCATGCCGCCGTCAGCTGCTACACTGCGTCACAAGAGGCGCTTGCCGCGGCCGCCACGCTTCCACAGAGCTACGATTTAGGAAGTGTGCTTCTACCTAATCAACGTGCTGACGAGGAAAAAGAGGTACTTGCGAAAGGTAGTGAATCCGCCGGTAATGATAGCGTGGAAAGGAGCTCTCTGTTGCGGGAAGTGAAGGCTGCCCTTCATGGGCCACTGCGCTTGGACACGCTGCGACGTCACGCTTCCAAGCACACTAGAGACAACTCTGCGCTTCCGTTATTACAGACAAAGCTGAGCTCCAGTCTCCTTCAGAGCTTGGCTCCTGCTCGAGAAGAGCTTTGGACGCTGTTAGCTACTTTGTACGCGCCAGAAGGCCTGGATCGGGAAAAGCTGTCACAATGGCTGGAAAAGAAGGTCTCTAGTGTGCCAGTGGCATCTCATGATGATCCTTTCGATACTGTCTGGGATTTTCTCACCACGCACAGGCTTAAGGAAGCCGTGAGCTTGTCGTTGAAGTCTAACAATCCTCATCTCGCGGTTCTTATTTCGCTGTTCGACGGCCATAACGTATCGGCTAGTGACGCCGAGATGCAGCTTCGCAATTGGAAAGAAAACCGCTCTCTCGCTAGTGTGCCTGCGGTCGTACGTCATATTTGGGAACTAGCCTCTGGCGTTGCTCCGGCCGCAACGGGACTGAGCTGGTCACAGTGGCTCGGAATGCGCCTGTGGTATTCAGACTCCTCGGTCGAAGATGCTGTGAGTAAAGTGCCGGCGTCACTTATTAGCGGCGCGGGCCCGGAACTTTCGCTGATTCGGCAAACCATTGGTTCGAAGCAGCTGAAGGCAGTTACTGACGAACTGCCACTGGTGGATGAGTTTTTGTTCCTGCAGGCATTGAATACCGTGTCTCCCATTACGTCGAAGCAGGACTTGAAATGCTATGACTCCGTTTGCGCCTCACTGGCGAAGGTTCTACAGGACGTTGGCGATGCAAACACGGCAGTTTATGTTGCTCTTCATGTCAAAGACACGAAGCATTGTTTCGAGACTGTACGTGATATCTTAGTGAAGGTACCGGACTCCATCTCCTTGACAGTCACGCATGATTTGGGTGTCCCTGAGCAACTCCTTGACGAGGCTCGTGCTGCTCACGCTAGAAACATCGAGGATTACCGCTCTGGCGCGGATTATTTGCTGCGAGCTGGCTTGTATGAGCAGGCGCACCAGCTTATTATTACATATGTGGCGCCACAAGCTGTTTTAGACAAGCGGCTCGATGAGATTGAAGATCTTTTGGTCTCCCTCGAGTTAAAAAAGGATCAGCTTCGCCGCTGGAGTTTGGGAGGAGAGGTTTACTTGCAATACCTACGTGCAGCGAGGGCGGGAGACCGCGTGGAGCGCTACGACGTTAAGGCGATTTGCAACTCTTGTCGATATGCTCACACGCCGAACTTGCAGAGCCAGGCTGCCATTTCCACGATCGCGAAATGGGCGTCGTCCACATCGTTTGCCAAAACTGACTTTGGTCTTGACGTCGTGCTCAATATGAAGTTTGACCCCTCGCAGACTCGTCTCGTGGCCTTGCAACAAGCGTCGCGCCTGTTAAAGTAGCAACTGCCTAAGAGTATAGGCTGTGACTGTATAATTAAACTGTCTCGTGTGAGTGTATCGTATTTTCTGTGTACAGAGTTGTTTGAATGCAGATGTGTAGACCCACGCAACGCGACTGCGCATTCATTAGTGGTGAAAGGCGGGGGCCGCTTGGCGGGGGTCGCTTGCGTGGCGGCCCGTACCGAACACCTCACTTATACTCTTGAGCATGACTTTTACGATGCTTAACTATATAATAAACCTATAGTCATTACTTACTCCTGATCGGGCATCTCCGAATCCGGAGCCGTGCCCTCCTGCTCGGCCTTGGCCTGCTCAGCCTTGGCCTGCTCGGCCTCACGAGCAGCCTTATCGGCCTGCAGCTTCTCGGCCATCTTACGCTGTTGCTCAGCCTCATCCTTCGCGAGCTTGGCCTGGCGCTCCTCCTCGAGCTTAGAAGCCTGGCGGCCCTTGATGAGGTTTCCAATGCTGGCAAGCTCCTCGTACTTGGCGACGTACTGGCCCTTCGTGGCGTCCTCGCCCTCGCCGTAGAGCCACTCCTCGGAGGCATTGGCAAGCTCCAGAAGGCGCTCCTTCTCCTCAGGCTTCGTGAACTCGGCGAGCGGGCCCTCGACCTTGTCGCGGATGTCGTAGATGTACTCCTCAAGGGCGTTCTTGCGGTCCTCGGTGTCGGCCACAAGCTTGTCCTCAGACGCCATCTGCATCTCCTTCTCCAGCAGAGCGTTGCGCTCCTCGACGCTGATCTGGACAGGGTAGTGCTCGACCACGAGGTCGTTCTTCTTCACCCACTTAGTGACCGTCTTCGTCTTGGGCTCCTCACCCTCGGCGGTCTCACCCTCAACAGGCTCCTCAACGGTGACCTCCTCAGCGACGTAAGCCGCCTCGACAAGGTAGAGACCGGACGTGTCCTGGCGAAGCTTCAACTTCACGGCAGCAGGCTCACCCTTCTCAGTAGGCTGCACACCCTTGATGATCCACTTGCCGATGTGGCTGTTAATGCCCTTGTCAAGCTCAGCTGGGTTCGTGTAGTCGGCCTCAATCTTGAAGTCGCCCTTGCGGAACAGGGTCACAACCTTAGTAGCAGGGAACGGCGAGCCCGCGGGGAAGACCTCGAGGTGGTCGGTGTTCTCGTCCTCAGTCTTGTCCCACTTGAACGTGACAGAGTGGCAGTTCAGATCCTCGAACTTGAAGGGACGAACGCGAACAGTAGGCGAGTGCACGGCGCACAGGAAGGTAGCACCACGCGCGACAGCCTCGTCCTGGTTCATCGTGTAGCTGAGTTGCCTGCCGTCGAAGGCCTCGCTGATCTTCTCCTTAATGGACGGCACACGCGTGCAGCCACCGATGACCTCAATGGCATCAAGGTCCGCAGCCTTCAGACCAGCAGAAGCCAGAGCCTTCTTGATTGGACTGGGAATGCTCTCAAGCGCAGGAACAAGGTACTCCTCAAGCTCCTCGCGCGACATGGACGCGCTAACATCGATATCCTCCATGAGCGACTCGACATTGAACATGGCTGTCGAGTTCGCGCTCAGAATCTTCTTCAAACGCTCGCTCTGCTGCAGGACACGGCCCCAGGCCTTGGGGTTCGTCGTGACATCGATCTTGTACTTGTCAAGGAAGATCTTCGTGAAGTGCTTGGCAATGGCCAGGTCGATGTCACGGCCACCAAAGTCCTTGTTCGTCTCGATGGCGAGGACACGGCCCTCGCCCTTCTTGAGAGCAACGATGGACACCGTGTAGTCGGAGTAGCCAACGTCCACAATCGCGATCTTCTTGAACTCGTCCTCGGGAAGATCCGTGCGGAACACACCGTGGCCAACAGCGGCAGCACTCACGTCGTTCACAATACGCACGGGGTTGAGGCCAGCAATGACCGCGGCATCGGCGACTGCACGGCGCTGCGCATCGACGAAGTAGGACGGCACGGCAATCACGACATCGTTAATGTTGCCGCGCGTATCCGTGAGGAGCGTCGTCTTCAGCTTGTTGAAGTACATAGCGACAAGCTGCGTGTACGTGAACTCGGTAGGCTTGCCAAGGTAACGAGCCTTAACACCAGCAACGCCATTCACGCCGAGCAGCTCCGCGGCATTGTACTGACGCTCAACATTGAGCGCCGGGTCCTCAGCCGTGCGGCCAACCAGACGCTTCAGCGAGCTCACAGTGTTCTTGATGTTCGAAGTCTCCTGCGACTTAGCAGGCTCGCCGAGGAAGCGGCTCTTCTCGCCGAAAGCAACCAGCGTGGGCGTCGAGCGGTTCGACACCTCGTTAACGACGATGTCGATACCCCTGTTTCGGGCGACACCGAGCACGGTTTTACCAGAGCCGAAGTCAATACCAACCGGGACACTGACACTCATTTGTTTTCGTTAGCTTTTTGCCGCGTTTCAATTTTTCATTAAATATCTTTTGGGATTTCAACGTGGTCTCCGTCACGTGGCGTTCGCTCGGTCACCGCTGACATTGCCGCGAACCTTCTGGCGGCTTCGAATCAATTCGGACTGTTTAGAAGTCCTCTCCACACGTTTGTAGTTACGCGGAATCACTATGACGATCCTGGACCTGCGGTGCTAGTCTATGAGGTTTGTGCGCTGCGTCGCTCACGATGGGAAAAGTTATGTCAACATAGCTACATCGAGGGTGCGAGCGGCGCGTAGCTAGTGGTAAGCTTTGAACATGAAATTCATAGCTCAGCGTTCGGGTATTTCACAGCTCTAAACCATTTCATAGTCCGATTTCGCGTTAGCCATCATCAGTTTTAGGTGCTAGTTACCAGATAAAGAGCCTCGCTAGAACCCTTATCCATGGCGCTTCGAAGTCTATCGATAACGCATGCAGGTCTTTTGCGGCTGTAAGTAACTATACATAGCGCACTGCATAACTTCGGGGGACATTTCACAGCTCTTTAACTCGATAGCTCTTCGTATCAAGTATCTAGCTAAAGCCTTGTTTTCGTGATGCCGTTGAGCGCAAGCTCAACGGTCACTTGCAGAGAGGCACACGAAGCGACCGTGTAATATTAGGCGGCGAAGCCTGCAGTCCGAAATTACAGCCCTACGCGGCTCGAAATCAGGATGGCCTCAATCGCGACAGACGCGGTCGCGCTGTCGTGAAGTCGCGTGATCCCAGAAGCTAAGCTATTATAAGTAAACACAGCCAAGCTGACAGTGTACGCCGCCAGCACACCTCACGTCCGCTTCCCCCCTCATCACACAGTTTGTACGCAGCGAAACATGACAGCCGATATCAAGATGTACGGTGCCGACTGGTGCGGCGACACGATCCGAGCCAAGAAGTATCTCGAGGAAAAGTCTGTACCCTATGAGTACATAGACCTTGTTGCGCACCCCGAGGAGAAGGAGACGTCCAAGAAGATTAGTGGTACAGAAAGGATTCCTGTACTTTTGTTTGAGGATGGAAGCTGGCTCTCCGAGCCCAGCAATGAGGAAATTGAGAAAAAGCTGTGAGTGGCGAGAAAGCTCAGTAACGTGCACTAAAACATATATATATATACATGGTCGCCTCTAACGCTAAAACCGTGTTGAAACGACTTTTTTCTTTATTTTTGTTCCATGGCTGGCCGGCTGCCCTAAGGTTTAAGTAGCTGGCGCTTCTGCTTGCTCAGAGCCACGGACTTGCGCACGTTGAAGCCATCCGTAAGTAGACCCTGAATCTCCTCGAGGCTCAGCCCGGCGGTTTCGGGATAGAAGAATATGACGAGGATCCATCCTGCCAGGCAGATGCCGCCGTAGAACGAGAATGTGCCGGTTGGAGTGATGTTATCCAGCATTGTCAGAAACGTTGCCGAGATAATAAGCGAGCCTGCCCAATTCATGCCCGTAGCAAAGGAGGAGCCAATACCTCGCACCTGCATAGGCAGCATTTCCGACTGCTGCCAAGGAATGTTACCAATCCCAGCTGCGTAGGACGCCGCAAAGAAGAAGATGAACACAATGACGATTACGGACCACTTATTTCCTGTGGACTCATCATGCACAGCACCAGTGGACCCGCTATAGTGCAAGAAGTGGAACGCAACCGCGACGACGGCGAGACCCGCCGCCATGCCCCACATTGTGCCAACAAGAAGAACTCTGCGCCCCACGCGATCAATAATGAGGAATGCAAAGATGGTAAACACGAAGTTAGTGCCGGCAATGATAATCGAGACTGCCGTGGGACTGCTAAAGCCGACGCTTTCGAACATTGTGCCCGAGTAGTACAGCAGGGCGTTCCATCCACTGAACTGCTGCAAGGCCTGCAAAGTGACAATGATTGCTAGTCCCCGCAAGTTCGAGGGGCGGGCGAACAGCTCGTGCAGATTATGCTCGAAGGTGATGAGCGCAGAACGGACCTTCTTCGAGTACGGCACGTTGTCGTTGCTCGTGAATGCGCGCGTCGGCACATTCGACGTGATCTCAATGACCTTCACTGAAATCTGCTCGGGCGTGGCACCCTTATAGACCTTGGCCAGGACGTTGCGCGCTTCGTCGTTACGACCGCGCGAAACAAGGTACCGCGGCGATTCGGGCATGAAGATGAACATGATGAGCTGCGCAACCGAGGGCACAAGCGAAAGCCCCACGGAGATGCGCCAGCCGCCCTTCACGTCGGTCACGCCGTAGCCAATCGCATAGGCCACAAGCTGCCCAAACGTGATGGCAAGCACATTCATAACAACGAGGCGGCCTCTGAACTTCGTGGGTGCAACTTCGCTTAAGTACAGCGGCGCTAAGAGAGACGCAAGGCCCACACCGAAGCCCATGATGAACCGCCCGACAATCATGACCCACAACGAGTGCGCCGCCGTCTGCATGATGGCTCCCACGATGAAAGCCACATTCGCGTAGGCAATGACCCACTTGCGCCCAAACGCGTCGGCCAGACCGCCTCCAATCATGGCTGTAATGAAGGCACCAAGCGAAGTTGCGGACGTGATGAGCTCCTTCTTGCCCGAAGTCAGGGGCGTGTTCAAGTCGTTCTTCATAATCACCATGGCATTCGAGATGTAACCTGTGTCGTAGCCAAACATAAACCCGCAGAACGACGTGAGGATCGTGAGCAGAAAAACGGTGACGGAGGGCCGCAGCGCCTCAATCGAGTTGTTTATTGCGCGCTCCTCCGCGTCCGGAGACGAAATATAGTCAAACGGCGTGGGTCCAATATTTGAGGACGAGCTTGCTGCCACATGCTCATTGCTGATACTGCGGACACTTGAGAAGGGGTCCTTCGGTTCCTCCATGCCCGGCTGCGCTGGATCTCTGGACTGGAACGAATTTTGTCGAGAAACACCGATACGGCGAAGCCCAGACGACAGAGCGCCGGCTTTGCCAAATGGCTTAGTCCTCCCCGGATCTGTGCTGGTACCAGCAGGTGAAGACGGCCCCATCGGCATGAGTGCTTTATTTGCAAGTACTAAATGCTGCTCAGTTGCGCGTGCGTCCCGACAAAGCCGACCTGCTTTTTCTGGTTACGTCAAGATCAGTCATCTCGAACCGCCGGATCGTCACTGTCGTTACCGCCGCCTTACGCTTAGCCTGGCATTTGCTCGCATACGCATTCACAATGGCCTAACTATCTGGCTCAAGTCTAGTGTGGCGACGGTACCAACAATCGCTCTGCAAATACATTATTTCTGGTATCACCAGGATACTGACTTTAGCGGTGTGAGATCGCCTAGGCCTGCGCGCGCTAGTAATCCAGCTGACGCGTTTCAAGCTCAGGTCCCCCCCCCAGCCCTGCTGCGCTCGACGCCAAGACTAGTAGTGCAACAGCCAGAGAACCAGCAGCTACTTATGCAGTGATTGCGCAAAGCGCCAGTAGGGTAAGACAATAAATACGATGGATAGTAAAATAAATAGTTCGGGATCATGCAATGACGAACATGCTGCAGCCGCCGCGGAGCATGTGAAAGCTGCCGCAGAGGAAGCGCCACAGCTTCACGACGCTCCAGATCACCCACATGAGTGACAAGACCACGTATTCGAGGAGCGTGTAGGAGGCATTCGTGCAGATTCCGCAGTTTCTCGCCGACGTCACCTTATCCATGCGCGACGACAGCTCGCGAACCTGTTTGTTCAGCGTCGTGTTCACCTCGCTGACCATGCGGTCAGTTGTCACGCGCAGGGCGTCTAGAGACGACGCAAAGTCGGCATCAAGAATTTGCTGCTGCTTCACGACATTGTGCTCGACGCCGCTCAAATATCCTAAAAACTGCGGTACGCCCTCATTTTTTAGCTCAGCGCTCACCCGGTCGCACACATCCTGCGACGTGTTCTTGCGGCAAGCGCGCTCCCGCACACTGGCAAGACTTTCCCTGCGCAGCGCCGTTTTGAACAGTAGAATGTGATACTCAAGCTCCTCTTCAGCTGTATGCGCTGCTCTCTCCCAAGGAGCCTTACGCACGTCGCCGTGTCCTGGCCGGATACTGCCGAACGTACAGATATTGCCGGGATCATTCATGCTGTCGTCGCTTGAGATCGCCATAGAAGGCACGCCCTTGTGCGCGGCATCGCCACCTTTTTGTGGTGACGATTGCCGCAACGTGCCCAAGTTTGTGGCCCGCGGTGTGCGCTTAAGCGGATCCAGCAACTTCTGCTCGCCGGAGTCCGAAGTCACTGTGAGCACGGGGCCCTTCTGTGCCGGTATCGCCTGCGTAGCCTGATCAAGTGATAACGACGAGCTAGACGCGGCCTCAAAGTTGAAGATTTCCGGCATCGACGATCGCGAGGAATGCATAGACAATGTCTGTGAGTTATTAGTCTGCACCCGAGACAGTGGCTTTAGTAGATCATCGTCGCCAAGGCGCGAGCATTCTACCTGGTCGGTAGACGCGTTCGAGCCGCGCAGCCGGTTTTTGGAGTCCATGACGCTCGCCGTATTCCGACAGAACTGGCGGCTAAAGCTAGAGGGCTGATGCTGGCTTGTCTGGCTCGGCTGGCTTTGCTGGCTTAACGGATCGACTTCGAGCGATTCATTGAAGGATGAGTGTCTACTCCCGCTGCTGCTTGAATTTGAGCCCTCCGGCGCTCCGTGACTGGAGCGCATGCGCTGGATGAGCTCGCCACAGCTTGTTTCGGGTAAGTTCAGAGTCGGGCCCTCACTGGCTTGTGATTGTCTGCGCTTATTTCCCGACACAAATGGGTTGCTGAATTGCGGCGTGGCATGCTGCGCCCGCGGCGCACCGTGCTGCTCCGGCGTCTGCCACTCGGCCGGCGTTATCTTCGCCGGCGCGGGGGACCCCTCGTTGTCCGTAGCATGCTCGTTCTCCCGAGCTGCCTCAGACGCACTGTGGAAGTCCGCGTCGCCAGAGCTAATGCTGCCGGCTTTCATTTGGCGGCGCTTCATCTTCTGGGCCCTCAACTTCGTGGACTGGTAGTGCCACCGCATGTCTTGTACCATCTCAGAGACGGGAATCTGCCAGATGTTTTGGCGCTGGAAGTGCTTCGACTGTCGCTCAGAAGGCCGGATATTCCGATCCCTAATGATCTGCAACGGGTTGTACGCCGCCCGCTCGCGCGCGCCCGAAGCATTGTCCAAGTACTTGTCTAGTTCAAAAAAGTAGGGGATCACCTGGAATTTGAGCTCGAGTTGGTTCTTGACTCGTTCGGCATGCGCTTTGATCATGCTGCGTCGCCCCGCCAAAGACCCGCCCGGAGGAAATACCCCCGGCGTGAACTCCTGATTGTTGCCCTCGTCCGTGAGGTACCTCATGCGAGAGATAAAGTTCGTAATGCGACTAGCTTGTAGTTCGAGCTCCGTCGCCGAGAGCGTGCGCTGCGCCGGCGCGCCCTGCGTTTTGCTAGGCCGGCTCTTGGCCGACGCTGGCGCGCATTCACTGCTGCCGCTACTGTGCGCCGTTGAGCTTGACGCGCGGCGCGAGCTTGCTGCGCTGGCTATGTCGTCATCTTCCTTGATCTCGTCAATGCGACTTGCAGAGCGGCTAGCCCGCCGCCGCGCGTCATCTAATGGCGGCTTGGTGCGTTTTATGTGATGCAACGGCGCCAGTGGGGTGAAGGCCTGCCTGAATCCAAGATGTTCGAGAAACGGCAGCTCATCTTGTGCCAGATCGGGAGCAACCACCAGATTCAGCGTCTCTGTGGGTGCCATTGCGAGAGCGCTGGGCGTATACACCGTACCGGCTGCTGATGTCTAGACCTTAAGTTGTCCCTATGAAGTGCCAGTGCTGGTCCTGTGCGTCCCTTTTTCACTTGGCGGTGGGTGTAGATTGCAAGCACTGCTGATAGTGCGAGGGGGTAATAAGAAGAGCAGGTTAATAATATCTAGGGTTCCGTGCTACGCCTCAATTCAGGTCGAAATGCAAGTATCTTGCAAGTTAAGCGACGGCGCAAATTTGGGACGAACCAAAGAATTCGCAAGTAATTCGAGCGCGCTGCAAGCAGAAGCTCGAACAGGGGGTGCATGCGGTGGCTGCGTGTCGTGTTTGCGGCCGGCCACGGTCCAGAGTGTTCGTTTATGATTTCTAAGCGCGGGCGCTTCAGGTTTAAAATAGCACAGCCCTGCTGCCGCGCTGGGCAATCTGCACTTACGTGATAAGGAACCGCGTAGAGCAGGGCACCTGTCAGGCGGTGGCACGCGCCCCCTCTCGCCCCCGCCTTGCCACATGCGTATTTTGGGGCGGCGCGGAAAAACTTGCTCCCTCGTATTAGGGAATGGCGCCCAACAAAGGGCCCGAACGCAGGGGTCCCGAGCTCAGATACGGATGCCAGGCTCAGCAGGGGAGCATTGCGGGGAAGCAGGTGCGCACTTAATGGCGGTCCGATGTGCAAGAACACAATTACGCCGCCGAGCGATCGGGCTCCCCCGCTCGGTTTAGGCGAACCGCCCCTCGTTTTGTGTGGCACGCCGCCTCGCAGTGCGTCCGAGCACGCAAGCCTCTTGTCGCAGTAGCTAATCAGCGCCGGCGCGATTATTCTTTTTGCCCACCGCCGAGCACGTGCATCCACCGAGACCTCCGTTATGCATAGAAGCCAGCTAAGCTAAGGAGCGGTTTTCGCGACTACCGTCGCGTAGCCGCATCGTGCGGCCTGCGAGGACAAGCGATGAATAATGACGCTAGCGGCAACCGCAGCTCGGCCGATCAGGACGCGTGAGACAAGCTCTAGATGTCATATTTCCTGGCCATCGTCGGCCACGATGACAAGCCTCTCTACGAGCTGGAGTTTGGCTCGGCACGACAGGTTGGCGACGGCGCGTCGCATTTCCCTCCGTCGATCAAAGAGCTAAGTCCCTACATTGTTCACGCGTCGCTCGACGTCATAGACGAGGTGCAATGGACGACACAGAACCTGTACCTGCGAGCTGTAGATAAATTTTACGGCTACACAATATCGGCGTTCGTCACGCCGGGCAACATTCGGATACTGTTGCTTCACGAGGCGAAGAACGAAGAGGCAATACGGCAGCTGTTCCAGGACATTTGGGACGCGTATGTGAAGACGCTCATGTCTCCGTTCTACAAAGAGGGCAGCGCGATTGAGAACCCGCATTTCGATTCGAAAGTGCGGCAAACCGCTCGCAAGTATTTATAATCGCATACGGACTAGCATGTGTCGTCGCACTTGTGCTCAAGCGCGCCGCAAGCGCGCCGCAAGCGCGCCGCAACAATTGACGGGTCATCTGTACTATTGTCATCATCGGCGCTCATAGCCTAGCAAGTAACGCGACCTGTGCTGTCTGGTGGAGCTCGAGGCTTATTGGTTTTGTATTTTAGCCATCAAATCAGTAGTGGAAAATATGCTACTAGTGCTGAACCTCGTCTTCTAAGTCTTTACTAGTGTCGAAGGGGCCTCAAATTTGAAAAGGCGGGCGCGCTGTTGGTCCCTCCATTGATACTCCAATACTCCAATAATCTAATAATCCAGTATTGGCGTGTTCTAGCCTCCACCCTCTGGTTGCAGTAATGCTTAGCTGTGATAACTTGCTAGAATAGACAACAAGTGAAGATCATTTCTAGGCGTAGTAGCGGCGGCCTATGCAAGACGCGTGAATGTTTATGGGGCTCGCTTGGGTCGAGAGCGACACGTGATCCACCCTGCTAGTGGAACTGGTGCTCAACAACTGCCGGCCAGCAAGTGCGGCACCTGCCATGTCGTTTAAGTTCAATTGGCGGTTCTTTGATCTCGAAGACCTAGAGGCAAAATGTCAGACGTCACTCACGGAATCCATCGCAGCCGTGAGCCGACCGCCCGTCATTGTCAAGCCCATGCAGGTCACAGCCATCGACTTCGGCACCGTGCCGCCCGAACTCGCGTTCCACTCAATTCCCTCGGTCAGCCTGAAGCGCGCCCACGTTGTGTTTGCCCTGAAGTACAGCGGTGACGCAAGCCTGACCCTCGAAACTAGCATCGAGGCAAATCCGTTCCGCGAGCCATATTTCGACCCTGAGCTGCCCGCGTTTGTGCAACCCAAGGTCATCGCCGCCACGGACAGCCTCATTTTGCCCTTCCGCCTCAAGCTGAAGGATATCGTACTCGACACGCTCGTTGACGTCGTGTATACGAGAAGCGGCGTGCTCGTGAACTTCCACGACGACCCCGTTAAGGCCGTCGGCGCCGAGTCCTCGCTCGATATGATTCCTGGCGTCAAGCAACTGCTTGGCGGTATTCTGCGACAGTCAATTACGGCGTCTTTCTATGAGGATGTGCCCGAGTCCGTGTGGACAGTGTCCAGCCCGCATAAGCAGCCGCCGGATCCGTGGTATGGCGCGCGGCGGTGGTCGCAGCACAACAAGAAGTTCGTACGCTTCGCTTCATTCATCGTGAACTCACTGGGTGCGAAGTCGCGGAAATTTCGCCCTAAGTTTTCGACGTTGGCTCTGAACGTGGAAACGCCGGAGTTGCGGCTGCCAAAAGCCATCCTGTCGCGCGCGTGCCTTCCTCGCTTGCAAAAGAGCTTCCAGGACTCTTCTCATATCCAAAATCTGAGCCCACAGGGACTCACAAGCCTTTTTGAGGCTGGCTCTGACGTGAGCTCCATTCGCTCATCCATAGCGGCATCTAGCCAGTCTGGGCGACAGCGCCCGAAGCGCCGTGTAATTAGCCTCCGCGATGTGAAGCAGCAACTCGACCCACAAAAGCCCACGCCTCAGGGCAGCCCCAAGGCTGAGTCTCCAAAATGGCCCTCGACGCATAGCCCCTCGTCGTCGGCCAGATCTATGTCGAGGGCCAGCGACGCGGAGCATTATGAGTCTTACAATGATGGCAGCACTGAGTCCTACAACAAGTCTTACGTCGGGTCTCGCAGCGAAGTGCCGCGCAATGGTCCACAAGGTAGTAGCGCACCGGCGTACGGCCCGCAAAGTGGAGTGCGCAGCGCCTCGCAAAGCATCGGCTCTTATGTTAACGGCTCACCCAAGACCTCCAAGGGCTTGGTGAGCAAGACCTCTTTTGAGTCGCTAACTCCTCCTGTGTTCGACTCGGACGATGGTGCTACGGACCCAGAGCACGATGATGACTTGTTCGACGAGTCGCTAAACTACTTGCTGCCGCCTGGCGTTGCGAACCACCGGCGGTTTTCGACGCCTGAAAGCCGCATCGGCCGGCGCAGACGTTTGCAGCCCTCAAAAACACGCACTGCATCTATGCAGCCTACGGGCACAGCGCCATTAATGCCGACGACCGGTGCGTCGCAGTCGTCGCCGCACAGCGCGCGCCCTCCGCGGTCACCACGGTCACGACTAGTCTCTACTAATGACTTAATGAATAAATAGACCGGCTACACACTGTTCGCCACATACTCATGCCCACTCGTTGCTTGCGCCCAGCACCTTCACAAGCTTCTGCACCGCGCGCGCGCGCTTCTCCTCCTCTTCCTCGGAAAGCCCAGGTGCCGGCTCACGGATCTGGCCGAGCACCCATGCCTCTTTAAGCCCGCGCGATATGACGAGCAGCTCTTCGGCGGCGCGCACGATGCTGGCCGTGCAGGCCTCGATTTCTGTTGTCTCAGCACCCACCGTGATCAGGCTCTTGTCCTTGTTTGAGGCGAGTCGCACAAGCTTAAGCTGGTTCGAAAGCAGCCGCGCCGTCGCGTCGTCCACCTGGTCGACCAGCGCTTGGGCTCGCTGCTCGCGCGACGACATTCTATCGTGTCTCCCACCCCGAAACACTGCATAGCATAATCCCCCCCCCC